>OY735207.1:62974959-63274959 GCA_963457665.1 Thysanoteuthis rhombus
TAATTTTTCCCTTCACTCTTTTTTGAATTCTTGTGATAAGAAGCTACAACTCAAATGTAATTGAAAAGTGCTGGATCACATATTACTTTCTTGTTTTTGGTGTTTGAAATTTATTTTGTTTTTCACTTGTTTATTTGTGATAATAAATTTTCTATTTGGACTCCCACCCACTCAAAATGCTGAAAGGAAGTTGAAATATGTTTGCAGAAACTATCTCTTTCACACAGATACCTTGAAAAAAGGCATGAATCCAATCCACCATACATCCTATCATATTGGATTGGCAGTTATCTTGAGCCAAATTCCATCATTTATATATTAGAAAAGAGAAGAGGGCAAGGGTGATGCTGAGCAACTTCCTCGAACTTTTATATTTGAACACATAAGTGTAAGACTATGCTTATAATCACAACATTGGCAAAACTCATTATTTTAAATCAATAAAACAAACAGGTCTGATTAGTCACTCAAAAGAAACCGTCATGTAACCAATGGCTTTTGGCAGCATACTGTGTTAGAGGCAATCAATTAGAAAAATTGATAAATGGGGCAATCAATGAATAGGATATTCCTCGAGCCTTTTGTTGGGTTGTGATCACTAAAACAATCTGAATTCCAATGAAAAAGCTCAAATGCTGTTGAACACAAACTAATTTAGAAAAAACTCTCATTGCAAATTGAACCCCAAAATAAGAAAATTTTAGGAGGAGAATTTACGAAACACACAAAAAAACAAGTTTTTTTTTTTAGTATATGTTTAAATGTTCAGCCCTCTAGATCCATTGGTCAGCCTGTACATAGGATATGTACATAGCCATTCCACCTTAAACACTGAAGAAACCTATATTGACTTTTTTGGTCGATGCTCTCTGATTATCATACCCCCGACAAACCTCATCATTTTAAATCTAAAAACAAATGAATGGTTCCAAACCTGACTGTTTCCCCAATATCATATTTGTGGAAATAAAGCCTTTCTGATAAATATCATCAAATACAAAATTTTTCCTTCAAAGCAATCAAGGAACTTTTTTCCTTTCAGATTTCTTGCTTTCTTCCTTTGATTATGATGGCAAAATCATGTTGGGAGAAAGAGCGTTAGTCTGCTGATTAACTCATTCAGATTGTAAGTGCACATAGATGCCTTATAAATTTTATGGCCATTTTGAATATGGCAGCCATTTTGAATACATAATGATGTCACATGACCATATCTTGAAACCTTCAAAATGATATACCAGGGTTTCTTAGGAAATGAAAAAACTCAAATCCATCTTTATGCCCTTGCCACCTTAGGCCTGAATGAGCTAAATGAATGGATTCTAATGAATATGATTGAATTTCTATATCTTGCCTCTAGGGTCCAAATGAAAATATGTTAAGCCCCCAACCAAAATCATCAGCAGTGCTATCAAAGAGAACTACTTTGATAAAAAATGAAAAAGGCAAAACAGATTGCTCCATTTTTGTGAGACTTGAACACTGTACACTCTTCTTGCTTGAAACAGTAAAAAGTCATTTTTGGACACAATACTAACTGGTGATAAAAATGGATTTCTTGTGAGAATTCAAAATAAAGAAAATCATAGCAATATTCAGGACAGCCTTCAACATTTCAACCTAAACTGAATTTACCCAGGGAAAAAGTTCTTCTCTTTGTTTTGTGGGATATCAAGAGAATTATTTATTATGAATTGATTGAAGCTGGACAAACTGTCACTATGCAACACTAAAATGAGCAATTGGCTTATTTAATTGATGCATCAGAAAAGGAAAGACCTTTTCCTGGACAGTGATTTGACCAATGATTTTGCTGCAGTATAAAACCTGCCCATGTTAACATGATGCAGAAAACATAGGAGCTAGTGTGTGAAATTCTTCTAAATGCGGCACATTCCCCAGACGTGTCATCATCAGATTATTACTTGTCTCGCCCCACTCCTTTCCTGGCCAGCAGTTCAAGCAAGTTTAATATAACAAAAAAATCCTGGAAGATTCATCAAATCAAAACTGGAATTGTCTAAAATATCCAAGAAGGGTCATCAACATTCAAAGAGTTTTCCATATGATCACATTTGAATGGTACATCTGAAAAATACATTGGCTGGAATGTTGTGTGAAGAACACTAACCAAAGGAGTTCAATTGTTCGAAGAACTCTTTGGAAACAGGAATTGTTCTTTTATGATGGAATCCAAAGAAAATTCTCTGATGACTGGATAATGATGCTATAAATATATAAGAATAAAAGATTTTATAAAAAAATTTTGCATGAACCTAGCATTATCAATTGTATATAATTGTTACTAAGCTTATTTAAAGTTCTGCACTTTTTTGTCAATAGAGACTGGCATGCAATCATCCTCTGGGTCAAATAAAAATCATCTTTCCAGTGAGACATGAAGAAAAATAGTTTTTATTAGCAAACAAATTTTGCATCAAGAAAAAAAGTTGCAAGAGAACTTTTCTGTCTAAGTAGATCCATTAGCGTTCTGCCTGTCCAAGTTTTTGGTCGCTTTTGCAGAAAATTGTTAGTCCACTTTTCAAACATACTTCCCCCTCCAGCTCTGACCTCCACTCTCAGAAAAGTCCAGAACTTGCCAGGTACATTTCCTGGAGAGAACCTGAGCAAGCCCGTAAGAAATCAGAATATTGACAAAATACGTTTTGAAGGCTGCAAAACATCTTTGACCTTTCAACATTATTGTATTGACAAACCTCTGCCTTCTGATGTACTTGCAGGAAGAATTCTGCTCCAAGTTGATTTTCGTTGGTTGGATTATGTTGTTGATGTTCCATTTTTTTTTTTTTTTTTCAAATAACTGCTTTCTATTTCAAAGTGGACATTTCAAAATGGACATAGGAGATGTTAGTGGCCAGGTGGTTGACAGCGTGGACAATGGAATCGGAGAGCAGAGTTCAAACTCTGATCAAGGCTGTTTATGTTTATTAAGGGCCTTCACTGTGTAATATTTGGTCTTTGTGAATTATACTCACCACTGAATTAAGTGCATTGATAAAGAAGGAGATTATAGAAAAAAAAGTATTTGCATTTAAAAAAAAATCCTTACTCTCAAGTAGGCTGTGGACTTATTCATGTATCCATGTATATATATTTGGGTAAAGCTTTCTAGATTATATGTATACATATATTTATACATACATATTTATACATATATAGATATATGTGTATATATATATGTATATAAACATGTATATATATATACAGGATTGAGTGTTCTTTAAGTGAGGTAACTTCTCCATTATAAGCTTATGCAATGCTCTTCCAACTTTGGAATAGAGCACTCTGGTGGATGAGGAATTATGCGTGAATGAATATATTGCTTAGATTCAACCTTACTGACTGTCCAGTTCTGCCTAGGGCAGAGGTAAGATGCCAGCCTCTGGGTCTGAAGTGAAGGTTTCGATCCTACCTTGTGATACTAGATGGGATAATGGATAGTCTATAGCCACACTGAAGAGTTGTAATACAACAAAATAGCTGTCTGTGGATGAAACAATTATTTGATTATGATAATAATACATATATGTGTATGTATATATAAATATATATGTATACATATCTATATACATATATATGTCGGATCATTTAATATCCACAATTCAAACGTATAGATATTTGTTAGAAAAATTGATATAGATCTGACAAGAAAGTTGTCAATTTGGAGAATAAAGACTTGAAAAATAATCATTACCTACAAACTGGTTGTCAACTCTTTCTATACTGTGTAAAATAGACATGTTTCCCTTCAGTTGTAAATATAAAACATCTCAGTCATTTAGATAACAATTATAACTATTAGATAACTATAATTATAAAAACTTTATTCCATAATGTCAAGTACTGTGTGATGATAAAGGTATTGAAATTAATCATTATTTTTCTTTATAACCATTCCGACTCCATATAAAGACAATTAAACTTGAAATTTAAAATTTGATATTAAATTAACCATATTTCATAACATATTAAAAATTAGGATAATACAATGAATAAATAAAATAGGAAATAAATAATAGAATAATAAATTTTTCAATTATAATTAAAAATTTGATTTTTTGAAAATGTTCAATTTTATATTTACAATGAAATCACAACATATTTCAGAAGAGTCTTTTACTCGAGAAATTTGTGGTTTTAAAATTTGATAATTTACTTGCTATAATATGTGCTAATAAAATATTGATTGATGATTCCAGAGAGCAAATTTTTATTTAACTTCATAAATTCTATTCTTGGAAAACATCTATTAAAAGATCCAGAGATAGTGTAAGATATGAAATACACAAAAATGAATAAACTAAAGAAATATATAAAGAAAAAGAAAAGATAGTTTGATAGGGAAAAAGATATATATGCATGTATTTTTTGTATTTTTTGGAAAAGGGAGGTAAGTCTGAAGGATTTTCTTCATACGTACACAGTTATATTGGTTAGAATTGTTAAGTTTTGAAAAAAAATTAAACCTGATTTACAATAGGAAAATACATTATTCAAATGAAAATAAGTTTTTTGTTTTTGTAAATTACAAGAACAAATCATATTGCCGGCTGCTGATGAGTGCGTTAGGCACAAAATGTCAACATTCAATGGTGATATATTTTTTTAATTCATATATATATCTATAAACAATAAAAAAAAACAGAACTTTACTCTGTGTTTTGTTTATCCCTATGCTTTTCAATAGTATAGATTTCTTTAGTTTCTAAGTTGACCTGCCTGTCTGCTGGTGGCTATGTATGTATGTATCCTTTGTAGAGGCCTTACTGATTGAGCAAGAGAACTGAAAATTTAAGCTTTCACTTTTCATAATGTCTAGAAAAACACCTTTTTTTGTTTTTCTGAAATCAACCCCCCCTCCCCCAATGAATATGTTTTTAGTAGGGGTTCAATCTGCAATATGATTTAACGCTAACTTGTCTCCTTGGTTTGTGTCCGGTGGAATTCGCAATTTAAAAAAAAAATTTTGGCTTTTTTTAGTGATCACTGCACAGCAAAATAACAAGAGATGTAACTTAATCATGGATCACCAAATTTTTCAAATTTTTTCAATTGATCAACCTCAACATGGCCTGGTGCCGAAAGACTTTTGTCTCGTGACGGTTTCCATTAAGTGACCAACCAGACCTGTTTTGTTATCTCTTTCCATCTTGAAAGCTTATGCCAGTCAGTCATATATGGATATTTTTGTTCCTGCGTCATTGTACTTTCTTCTACAGAGAGGTTTAGTTGAGCATTTATCTTTGTAATAATCTTTTTCATTCAGAAAACAAAAGATGAAAAGGGATTAAAAAATGACTTATACATGTCTCTTGTGGATTTCTTTGAAATGCAACTGAAAATAATTTTTGTTTTCTATTTTTTGATGCAGTTTTTCAATAAATACAAAATGAATTCAAGTATACATTGAAGTTGGATGTTTAGTGAACGTTGATATTAACGAAGATGGAAAGATTTCATCAGAATTTAATTAAATGTTAGAAAACTTGGAGATACCACTGAAAAGAAGGAAAAACGAGTAAGTAAATAGATGAATACAAATAAAAAAAGTTGGAAGAAAACCACGAGTAAATATAAATGATTGGAGAATTTGGTTCTTTGTATATTAATTGGGGCATTTGTATACGAAAACACAGAATAGGAATTCTTCCATGGATGCTTTTTGAAATATGAATGAAAAACAAAAAGATCAATCTGAAGAATCTTGAAAGACAAATCAGAAGGAACATAATGCAAAAAAGGATTTTTCCAAAGTATCCAGAATATTCAATATTAAAAAGGGACAAAAGAACCGGTCAGGTTAGTCCCTTAACGGAAACCGTTGTTTGACTAATGTCTTTTGACAGTATGCCATGTTGGGGTTGATCAATTGAAAAATTATAAAAGCGGGTGATCAATGAATGTTACTTCTCTCGTATTTTTGGATCAGTGATCACTTTAAAAAATCTGAATCAAAAAAAGAAAAAAGCATGAATGTTGCAAGACACAAACCAAGAGATCGATTTGACATAAACTTACATGATAAATTGAATGCTCTGCTGAAGGTCTATTTAGTCAGGAATTTAAAAAAAACAAACAAAAAAAAATTTTTTTTCGATGATGTGGGATAAATGTTGAAATTTTTGGTCCTCTGGATCCATCTAGGTAACCTGTGTGCATGATATATGCATAAAAGCCAGCCAGCCAGCCAGCCAGCTAAGCAATCTGACCAACTTCAAAACTGAAGAAACTTATGTTGACAGTCTTGGTGACAGATTTGGTTAACAGTTTTTAATATTCAATATTAAAAAGGGACAAAAGAATTGAATGATCTGGGAATATTCTGCAATCTGGAGAGAGATCTGAACTGCTTGGCCTTAATCATGGGTGAAAGGATCAGATTGAAGCAGAAATTCTATTAAATTGATTCTAAAAAGAATCGATCATGTGCCAGTATTTACTGATTTCTTCCAAGATCTTTGTTACCAAAATTAATCACTACTACCCACAACAATGATCTAAATACTGTGTCTGGGTTTAGGCTATCCATATGTATGTATGTATGTATGTATGTGTTTGGACTTTGCCCAGCCCAAACAGTTAATTGTGCAAACTTGAAACTTTGCAGACACATTACCTTTAATAAATTAGGGGAATGATTTTTCTGTTTGTTTGAAAATCCCTCCTGAATATGTTTTCAGTGAGAAGAGGGCTTCGATTTTTGAGTTTATGGTACGTTGGTCCCTTAGTTTGTCTCCGGCAGCATACTTGATTTTTCTGAAAAGTTGGACTTTTTACAGGCCAACAAAAAGTAAGAGAAGTGACTTATTCATTGATCACCTTTTTTCCAATTTTCAGGAAGTACTAGGCTCTGTGACGCCCATGATAGAGAAGTCTGGCAATTCTTGGGGAGGGTCTATATCAAATGATGGATACTAAAAGGCTCATGATGAAGACAGCAAGCCGCCAAGAGACATTAGTCATCCCTTCACCTTTTTATATATATCACATCTGTTAGGCATGTAATTGTTGTCATTCCATTTTTTTCCAAATCTTCCATATATCTACAGGGTCCAGAGGAGATTGAGACAACGGTCACATTACTTTTGTTGGTCTTCTTGAACTTGCCATTTTTTACTAGGGACATCCATTATAATCAACTACTGACTTGTCAGGCCCATTGCAGTGTAAGGTATAGGCCTCCCTTCCGCAAGTAAGGAGACCGAGTGGTAAGGCATTAACCTGTGGCCCATGACATATTGCCATGAAGGGTGAAGACAGATACATGCCTTTCTCAAGGGCATTAGAGCAGAGTGAAACAAACGGTCTCAGCCACAGTTTGAACTTATCGATCTCATTCTCTGAACTGGTAATTTGCTTAATGGCCACACAGCATCTTCTATTCTGTTTTTGAATCTTGGCAACCCTGTATCTCCTATTCAGTTTTTGAAACAACAAGGGAAGTACCTAACTACCTGCCATCACGTTCAGTAATTAAACAATTGTAGTGTCCAAGTTTGAAATCATTTAAAAAAATTTCTTTTAAGCAAAAATATGGTTAGACTAAATCTTATCAATTACATCACTGGTGTTTTCAAATGTAAAATAAATCTAAAACAGTGTAAAAAAACATCTGGGAACATCTTGATTATGGAAAGCAATCTAAATCTTATTAATAAATCTGTCACATTAAGGCCCCCATAGGTCAAATATTTTTTTTTTAAATGAAAAAAAAAAATTTTCAGAAAATTGCCTAATAGAGCACTGGTGCCAATTTTCAAGTCTGTAGACACAATGCTATGGCTAGGAGCATTGCAAAACACAAACACACAAACAATAGAAACCGTCACATGACCAATGTCTTTAGGCAGCATGCCATTTTTGGGAAAATCAATTAGAAAATTGTAAAACAAGGGGTGATCAATAGATTAGTTACTTCTCCTGCCTTTTATTGGGCTGTGATCCTTAAAATGTCTGAATTTAAAAAAAGAAAACATGTGTGAATGCTGCTGGGCACAAATTAAGGGATTCATTTAGCATAAACATAAATTGCAAATTGAAATCTCCACTAAAAAATTTTTGAGGGTCTGAATTTTTGAAAAAAAGGAGCAAATGTTTGAATTTTCAGCCTTCTATCTCCATTGGTGCCATCTGTATGCATGATAAATACATCCATATATACATAGCCAGCCAGCTTAGATGCTGGCGTTTTCTAATAAATATAAAATGAAAAAGAATGAATGAAATAAAAAAGAATGAGATAAAATGAAAGGAAGAATGTATGACATTGATAAAATGAAAGAATAGGATTACCAAAATGAAAGAAAGATTAAAATAAATGAATAGAATGAAAAATCAATAAAATCAAAGAAAGAATGACATTCAATGAAGAATGAATGAAATAGGAAGGAATGATAATAGAATTAATAACAAAAATGGTTACAATGAAAAAAGATGAATGAAATCAAAGAAAGTTGATAAAAATGAAAGAATTATGTTTTTTAGGAAAATAATGACCTTCCTTTTTTAAGTTCATGCAGAAACTACTTATCAAGCTTTTTCATCAAACTAATCTCTCCTAGATGGTCTGATATTGTCACAAAGCCAACATCCTGTATCAGTGACATTTTTTCTTCCAGCATGGCATAGGCCTTGTTTGACCAACATATTCACTTGTTTATTCTCAATTGCAGATGACCTCTTGATCTTCGAGACTCAGATTATCACAGCAAAAATTTTGAAAGTATCACCATACTACATGATAAAAGGTGGTTCCTCCTTCCAATGCCAGATTATTATTGGAAACTGTTTGAGACACATTCTGACTAAGTTTATATTAGGGCAAAATGATTATACACAATTCTTCTTTTTCATCTTTGGGTTCAAGGGTCTATACCATTTACAGATAAATGGTAAATAGTAATGAAAAGAGCACATGTTAATCATTAAAATGATATGTATATATATATATATATATATATATATATATATATATATATGCGTGTGTATGTGTGTATATATTGGTACAATATACAGTGGTTATGATTAGAATTGGCAATTATTTTCTAAAAAGCCTAATAAAATGAAAATAAAAGATCAATTTAAAGTTAAAGAGAGAGGGTCTGTTCCTTTCTCAATAGACAATGGAACAACACTGCCTCCAATGTACAAGCATGGGTGAACCCTATGTAGGTCCATGGATGACCAGGTAAGAGAATCCCTCTCTCAGCCTTGTCGATGCAGTCCAAAGGGAAGTGTCTCATACATTTGGCATCAGCCTGGATGTAGGACCTGCTGGAAGGATGTCAAATTTACATTCAACTGCTTTAAGAAGACTTCTGGATTTGGAATCAGAATTGTCCTTCTCTTGGAATTCTTGCCTTCCCAAGGCTAGAGAGCCCAGTCTGACATGTTATATTACTCACTGATGAAGTGGGAGGGAGAGAGAGGTAGATTCATGCATTTCCTAAGGGCATCAGTGCAAAGTGAATGTAAACAGCTACAACTGGAGTTCCATTGTGCACACCATCACCTGTCATGCCACTCGCATCTCCTTAATGAATGAAATGAAAGAAAGAGAAAAAAAAAAAATGAAATCCATGTCCATTAATGATGGTGACCTTGTAATATATGAATGAATGAATGAATGAATGAAATTCATCAATCATGTCTGACCTTGAAATGAAACATGGACCTAGGAGAAGAAATGAATAAGTGGCAAAAAAATGATCCCCCAATTAAATGATAGATAGCCTTTCTAATCAAGGATCATCTTTTTTTACCAGCCACTCCTCCGTTCAAGTTGATCAGCCCAGATACCAATTAAGCGTACATTGTGCTGAGCGTTTAAGATAAGCCTAAAACTAGCTTTTAATTAAGTTTGATTCCAAGCATAGCTGTCTGGAACACATCAGCCTTGAAGGATGATTGTCAATCTTTTTTCACTGGAAACTGTCAACCAAAACTGCCGACATAGGTTTCTTCAGTTTTTAAGTTGGTCTGGCTGGCAATCTGGCTATGTATGTATCTATCATGCATACAGACCTCACCAATGGAGCCACATTTCAGTATTTGATTATGTATTTTTTGTGGATGATTTGAAAATTCGCCCTCTTTGATAGGTTTCTAGTGAGGAGGTTCAATTTACAATGTAAGTTTATACTAATTTGGTCCTTTAATACATGTCCGGCAGAATTCAAACTCGTATCTTGAAAATTCACATTTATTTTAGAGATCACGGCCCAACAAAGGGTGAGAGAAGTAAATTAACCATTGATCACCCCTTTTTTTACAATGTTTCAATTGTTCTCCATGATATGGCATGCTGTAAAAGTGATGCTAGTCATGTGATGGTTTCCATTGAGTGACTAACCAGACCTGTTATTTTTATTCTTCCTCTGTCTCTCTGTTTTATCTACCCTGACTCAGCTGAAAGGTTGAAACATCCGTCTAAAATGTCTTTGATAACATTTGAACTTTTCTTTTTCCTCTCATAATTATCAGTATATTTGTTCTCATATTCACAGATATACGGGGAGGAATGAAGATCTAATAAGCAAATTGAAGAATCAATAGTGGCTGTTATCATAACTGCGGATTGGGCTGGGGGGTAATTCTTCTTGTTTTTTTGTTTGCAATTGTTTTTTAAAAATATTTTTGTGGAGCAGAAGTACATCTTCTACCGGTGTCTGGTTAGGTTAGATTATTGGAAAAATCTTGATAAGAATAATTAGCCCAATTTAAACAGTATTTTGTGCTTATGAATGAACGGTCCAACTATTAGGCCTTGGTAGTGTGTTTCATAGAGATCGCTAATGGTGATTAACACAATAATAACCAGAATAATGTAAGAAAAAAAAGATAATTCAGAAAAAAAACATATGGAACAATTGATAGTAGTGAATTGCCTCTGTTCCGTCTCCACAGACAATGGAACATCCCCTTCAGCATCCAGGGATGGCCTATTATCTAAATCCTCCTCTCATCCCAACAGATATAGTCCAGAGGAAAGTAGACTATTTTACCCGCAGCTAGTGTGTGGAAGAGATGGATCCATATCTTTACCAAGTGCATTAGTGCAGACCAGCCTTGGTCGGTGTTTGAACTTGGGTTGTTGATTTTATTGTCTGTACCATAACCGACTACACCAATCACACCTCCTTCAATAGTTGTTCAAATCTATTTATATTACAGAGATCCAATTTCTGAATGTGCATTTATGTCTGTTATCAAGACTCAGCAAAAATATCACATCATACTGCAATTTTTGTTAGCGCAATACCGTTAAAATACTTAGAGAATAAAGCAGTTTCCAGTCCTATTGGAGTTACCAGATATATAACAATATAAACTGATAACTCTAGTTCTACTAAGTGCTACTTGTAGAGTAATTTCCACAAATTAACTTAATGAGAAAATAAAAAGAATAAGCAATGAACAATACTTGACCTGTGAACACTCTTTTGCATCAGCCGTAGTGGCATGACAATAAAGATACTTTAAAGATAATGAATAATGATAACTAAGCCAAGTGATAATTAGCGTTTGCAAATAATTATGATATAAATTTTATGAATAGGATTTGACTTGACATTGAGCAGAGGCTGCCAGAGCTGGTCTTGAAGTAAATAATAATAATTTCAAAAAATAGAGTAACCTAAAAAAAGAGAGGTTAGAAGAATTAAAATATGGTGGACATTGTTAAAGCACCCACTGTTGCAACATTTATGCTGACGTCAAAGAGAGATTCAGAACATGCTCTCCAGACAGGGCGGCTTCATCTCTAAGAGACCATCATCAGATTGTTCAAACATTTTTTATTTGTGACTCTACAGAAATTTCTTCAAGGATGTAGCAGCAGCAACGCACAAGTAGGAATGAGAATAGAAAAGGAAAATGTGAAAAGAAATCATGGAGAATTTGTATGGCAGATTGAAACTAGCATTCCAAGGGAAATTATGAATTATCACCACCAGAGTATTCTTCTTTATTAAGCAGTGGTGGTGGTGAAATCAAGTTACCTTGATGAGAGTACTACCAGTATGGTTAGAACAATAAATTCATGATTAAAATACTAAGGTTTGGTTAGTCGCTTGATAGAAACCATCATATGACCAACTGTCTTTAAACAGCATGCTGTGTTGGGGTGATCAATGGAAAAATTGGGAAAAGGAGTGATCAATGAATAGATTAATTCTCTTGCCTTTTGTTGGACTGTGATCACAAAAATCTAAATTTCTGAAAAAACAATCAAGTGTGAACACAGCCAGAGACAAACACAAAAACTGTTTATCTTTTCATTAAGGGGAGTGAGAGTGTAAAATATAGAGTTTCTACTATGAACAGTTAGGGCTGGGTGAAGCCTAGCAACAGTGTTTAAATTGATCTGTTGTGGGCAATGGTGATTAATTATTGCAGATGATCAATCATGGTCATGGTTATACAGAGGTGACCTGAAAAAAAAAATCCTTTATCATTAGAGCCCAAAACTAAGGAATCAGCACCTATAGCTTGTATATTCTGTATTTGTTATTGTTGTAACCTCTATCTGTCAATGCTTACAATAGATATAACAACCTTTTTCACACTCAAGACTGTGCAAGAGGTGGTTGCCTACCTAATAGTCACTTATGGAGTTGAAACATAGAACTTAGCCAAGAGACAGACCTGCACACTGAGAACCATGCAACGTGCACATGAAAAAACTATGCTCAACCTCACATGGAGAGACCACAAGATGGCACAATACATGTAGGAGAAGACAGGAGTCAGAGACATCATAGAATCTATTAAAAAACTCAAATGGCAATGGGCTGGCCATGTTGTAAGAATAGCAGACAACTGCTGGACATTGCGACTCACAAAATGAATCGCAAGAGATCACATGTGCAACTGAGGCTGGCAGTGCTCTAGATGGAGAGACAAGCTAGCTAAAAAAATTCAGAAAATACTGGCTCCGCGACACCCATGATAGAGAAGTGTGGCAAATCCTGGGAAAGGTCTATACCCAACAACAGATGTTAAGAGACTGATGATGATCCCTGTAAAACAGTCTATCTAAGAGAATGTAACTCTGAAAGAAAAAAAACCCACTAATTTGGCAGTCACATAGCTTGTCCAAAGACTGGGTGAGGGTAGAGGTTTGGGTGTGTAGCAAGCAACTCCATCTTATAAAACATACTCCTTACTGAAACTGAAGCAGAGTGGTTGCAACCCTATGCTCCACAAAGAGTCTACAGGAATGAACAACAACGAAAAAAACATGATGGAGAATCTTCTCATTAAGTCCCTTTGTAACTCTTCTCCAGTTCTGTTGAAAAAGATTTTTATTTGGTTTACAGACTCAAAAAAACATCTCAAGAAATTCTCTGCCAAAAACATGAATGCTGTGTTATGTATATTTCAAAAGTGACCACCTGGTGATTTCAAAGATTGTATTGAATCATGGAAATTGCTTGATATGGTTCAATATTGAGTCATGATTTGTTATTTAAAAAAAAAATAAACAGCCCTTTGGATACGATTACTGGGTATTGCAACAGAGAGGAGAGTGTTTTATAAGTAGTTTAGAGGGAATAGGAGAATGCATATTTTGCCATCCCACTATATTCACCTGATGGTTGTTTGTCTGTATGTGACTGAGTAACTCAGGAACCATGCAACATAACCTCATAAAATTTTCGTTTGGTACTAATGAGGCACCCTGGCATGTTTTTAGCAAATCAGTTTTTGAAAATTCACAAATAATAGTAATATGGGGGTCTATGTTTGCCCTCACTCAAATAATAATCATTTTATCAATCTAAATAATACTAAAAGTCTGATTCCATTTATCTGTGTGTAAGTTGGGGCCAAAAATCTCATTTAGGCCTTCTGTAGCAATTAGCTGAAAATCTCACACATAGGGGTGTAGGGTAGTTGGCTAGGTAGATGGATTGTAGAAAAAGACTGTGTCATAGAGCTTTAATTTCGGTCATAAGCGAACTAACCTTTGGGTACAGAGAAAAAAAAACAGGTAAGTAATCAACAAAGTAGAGCTTGACACGTGCAGATAAAATAATTGAACAAATGTAAAAAAAGAAAAAAATGACAGGTTTAGAGAAGAGAAAGAGAGTGTAATTGTAGACAAGAAAGTAAGCAAAGAGAAGAGAGCAAATGAAAAAAAGGTATATTTAACGTGTTACAAGAAGAAAAACATTATTCTATGTTTGCTGCTATCTTGGGTGAAGCAACACAAAGTGCACTAAAATAAGCATTTGGTCTGCTCAGTTCCACAAGGCAGAAACCAATTCTTGATCATTGCTACAACTATTTATATTACCTCGAATAAAAGCATGAAATGGCCTAACACGTGTGTCAGAGGTAATACACGAGATCCTGCAAGATGCAAATGTGCATTGTGTGGAAGTGAACGTGTTAATCAAAAGCTGAAATCTTGCCAATAGAGTTCAAATGCAGCTGACGCTAAATTATGACCGCAATTACTGTTCAATTTTTTTCCTCCTACGATCAGAAGTAGCTGTTTCACTAGATATGTAATCATTAGAGTCAATGAAAGTTTTGATGTATCAAATCACTGTAACCCCATGAATTGCTCACCCAATTGACCAAGTGGGTTGTGGATTCTTCTCTCTTTGCTTGTCCTTGTGTCTGTGTGTGTCTCCGGGTGTTTCTGGTCACATTTTGAGGGCTACAACCTTGAGGATTTGCCTAAGTACACCTCTAGGCACAATCTAAAAATATTTTATTCTTTTTTTAAAAAGTGCTTTTTCGGTCTCTATGGTCATTTTGGACCGACTATTCCAAATCTTGTGTAGGGATTTTTCAAAGATAATTTTAGATAAAAAGATCTATCATTTTAGATCATTTTTTAGATAATTAGTTCTGGTATATGTGTGGGCTATTGTAAATTAATTCATGTTACATGAGTACATCACAATGGACCAACAATGTCCAAATCATGGGCTGGTAGTTTTTTTAGTTGATTTTTAATTGGAAGATTTATTTTTTAGATTTTTTCTTATAAAGAGATTTATTTCTTTTAGATAATTTTTGATAAAAAGATCTATTTATTTTGATAATTTTCAATAAAAAGATCTATTTCTCTAGATAATTTCTAATAGAAAGATCTGCCTTTTTTTAGATAATTCTTAATAGAAAAATCTGCTTTTTTAGATAATTTTTGATAAAAAGATTCACTTTCAAGATAATTCTTTATAAAAAGATCTATTTTTAGATAATTTTTAATAAAAAAGATCTATTTTTTTAATATAATTAGTTCTGGTCTATGTGTGGGCTATAGTAATTCATTTAATTTTCATCAGTCCACCATCAGGTACAATCTAAAAAGTTTTTTTGTTTATTCAAAACAGTGTTTTTGGAGTCTCTATGCTCATTTTGGACTAACAATACCTTAATCTTGTGCTGCTATCTATTTGGATAATTTTGGATAAAAGATCTATTTTTTTTTCCAAAGTATTTTTAGATGATTAGTTCTGGTACGTACACAGACTACAATAATTCATTTATGCAAGGTAAGCATATTTGTTCATTAAACCCAACCTGTGATATCATGTCTTACATAAAGAATCAGTTTATCTGTAATGAAATCTATACTGTGATTGTGATCTTCATTAACTACTAAGAGTGCCATTAAAACTGAAAATCTGTGAGTGTATTTATCATTGTTTTACAGAATTCAAAGATCAAAATCATTGAAATCATAAAATTTATTTTCAGTGGCTGATTTTATTGAGTATTTCAAGCTTTTTCACAGTATGGCCTTATGCCCTACTAAACTAAGTTTATGAAATGCCTACTGTTAAATCTATACAAATCTGTTGTTTTTGTAACTGTATGCAGTATATTACTGTATGCTGTTTGAGACAGATATTTAATCGAACAAGACAACTATGCAAAAATTACTCAGCATCAGATACACTGGTATTATACCTAGGATGGCACATACCAAAGCTCAATATGGACAGTCACGAGACTTGAATGAGTTGCAGTGAGTGGTAACCCTTCAAATATTCTCGTGAGCCATTCGTCTTATGGTCCAGCGTATACGGTAATTACTAAAAAGTGAATGTCACTCAAAAAAGACCTCTCCATAGCATAAATAGATGCCATGAGTGTTTGTTAATTCCTGAAGAAGTCATATTGATTTGTATTTGCTGGAATTTTTTCTTTGAGATGGAGTGCAGCATATTTTTACCGGTTGACCATCTAATGAGCCCGAAAGTGAAATATGGACTTTGCTTGTTATGATTCAGTGCAAAGGTCCAGCATGTTTGTTATTCAAAAGTAAACAGGAGTGGGACAGTGATTAGTAAGTAGTGCACAGGGTATGTGGAGAGATGGAAGATTGTTTATTCAGGTCATCAAACAAACAAATGATGGTATTTCAGTGCTTTAGAAAGATAGATAGATGGATATATATATATATATATATATGTGTGTATGTGTGTGTGTATGTGTATGTATATGTATATATGTATATGTATATATATATATCCATATACATACATGTATGTATATATATGTATATATATGTCTAGATGGTGTTTCAGTGCTTTAGAAAGATAGAAAGATGGATATATGAATATATATATATATATATATATATATATATGTATTTATGTATATATACATACATATATATATATATATATATATATATATATATATATATATATATATATGTATGTATTTATGTATATATACATATATATATATATATATATATATATATATATATATATATATATATATATGTCTAAAAAGCTTTATTGCTTTAAACAGTAGAAGAAAATAATTGAAAAAAAAATTTGTGTCACTTCAGTCACTTATTTTCCAATGTCTGTTAATGTAATTTATGTAATTTACTTCCGTGTTTTTCTTTATGTTTTACATATACTTTGTTATTATGGTACTCTGTGTAAATTCTCTCTTGTTGAGATCATCAGTTGTTTACCATGTAACCATTTTGGGGATTTTAAAAACAAAACAGTTATATTAACATGACACCCCAGCAGTGTTGATCAAACACCACCTCCCTGTCAGCTATGATTTATTATTTAGTTTGTCATTTTATATAGGGTATTATCATAATGTATAGTATATGGATGTTAGGAGAGAAAGCTGAATAGACTCATAGAATAGAATAAAGAAGGAAAAATCAAAATAGAAGAAACTGGAAAGAGAAAAAAGAGAAATATTAAACTGTTGATATGAGAGAGAGAGAGAGAGAGAGAGAGAGAGAGAGAGAGAGAGAGAGAGAGAGAGAGTTGCACCAAGGAAATGAAGAAGAGAGTGAGAGAGAAAAAGGGATAGAAAGAGAAGGAGGAAGGTAGAATACTATCAAACATAAAGTGAAAGAAAGAAAGAGAGAAAAATCTGGACAGGGATAAGGTGGAAAGAGAAAGAGAGAGAGAGAGAGAGAGAGAGAGAGAGAGAGAGAGAGAGAGAGAGAGGGGAGAAGAAAAGGAAGCAAGTTGTGTGAAATTAAATAAAAGAGAGACTCGCCATCACAGTCAATAATTGAACAATTGTTGCATAAAAATTTGAAGTCATGTAAAAAATTTCTTTTCCTTGACAGAATATGGAGTAGATGTTTAAATTTTCAGCCCTGGAGCTCTGTTGATCTGACCTGTGTGCATGATACATACATAGCCAACCAGCCCAGCCCAGCACAGCCTAGCCCAGCCCAGCCCAGCCCAGCCCAGCCCAGCCCAGCCCAGCACCAAAACTGGAGAAACGTATGTTTTGGTGACAGGGAAAAAAGACACACTAAAAGAAAGACTATAGGTAAGGTTAACAAAAGATGTCCAAAAGGAAGACATGTCCCCCTTTTTCAATTGAACTATTATGTCTCCCTTCACTTCAAAATAACCTCCTCTTTTTTGCTTTACACTGCTTTATATGAACAATTCAGATTAGCTGAATGAGTTCAAAAGTTTTGAGTGGATGGTTCTTGAAGAATACAGGAAGTACGTATATGATGATATGATTTCATGTATCAAATTCTTGAACAAAGGAATTGATGTAAAACTATACAACAGATTTTACAACTTTATTTCATTCCACAAGTCTGATCAAATAGGTCTTGGGTTTTTGAGGATCTGTTTGAACATTGGAAAGTATATTAAAACCTTGTCCAGTTATTGATTGCTTTTCAGAACTGTTTGAAATATAGGAATTTCATTTTTGCTTTACTACTCATGATGTAAATGTTTGGAACATTTTTTTCTGATGAATATCCAGTTGACCAATGAGTAGAATTGAGTTGATGTGGAATCAATGAAGGCTCTGTCACTCACACAATACAATTTTAAGGATAAGAAAAAGACAGAATTGATCAATATACCTAGAGTAGAATTGTTCCATTGTTTCCTTTCATAATAGATGTTTATTTTTTTAAATTGATATTATTTTTAAGTGTTGTTCATTCCGATTGATTTGAGAATGAATTGTCTCCCTTTTTGACTTTTGCATCTGGTAACGTCTTTGTCTTTTTTTTGCATCTGCTCAATCCTTTTCCATTTTTGAAACTTTGTCTTTTTTCATTTTTACATCTGGTAATTTCTCTGTCCTTTTTCATTTTTACATCTGGTAACATCTGTTCTTTTTCATTTGTACATCTGGTGACATCTTTGTCTTTTTTGTTTTTGCATCTGGTAACATCTTCCATTTTCACATCTGGTGACATCTTTATGTTCTTTTGTTTTGCATCTGGTAACCCATCTTTCTTTTGCATTATTGCATTTGGTAACATCTTTTTCAATTTTTGCATCTGGTGACATCTTTGTCTTTTTTCATTTTGGCATCTGGTGACATCTCTGTCTTTTTTTGGTTTTGCATCTGGTAACCCTCTCCATTTTTCAATTTTGCATTTGGTATCATCTTCCATTTTCACATCTGGTGACATCTCTACTCTTTTTGTCTTTGCATCTGGTAAAATCTTCCTCTTTGTCTTTTTTGGTTTTGCATCTGGTAACATTTTCTTCCTTTTCCACATCTGGTGACATCTTTGTCTGTTTTTGTTTTTGCATCTGGTAACATCTTCCATCTTCATATCTGGTGACATCTTTGTTTCTTTTTATTTTTAATCCGGTAAACCCTCTCCGTTTTTCATCTTTACATCTTTATCTTCTTTCATTTTGGCATCTGGCAGAATCTTCTATTTTCAAATCTTTGTCTTTCCTCATTTTTGCATTTGGTAACATCTCCCTTTTTCACATCTGGTGACATCTTTGTCTTTTTTCGATTTTGCATCTGGTAGCATCTCTGTCTTTTTTTGTTTTTACACTTGGTAATATTTTCTTCCTTTTCCACATCTGGTGACATCTTTGTCTCTTTTTGCTTCTGCAGCTGGTAATCCCTTTAAATTTTCATTTTTCATTCTGTCTTTTTTGTTTTTGCATCTGGTAAAATCTTCCTCTTTGTCTCTTTTCAGTTTTGCAGCTGGTAACCCATCTCTGTCTTTTTTTTTTTTGCATCTAGTAAAATCTTCATTTTTGTCTTCCTTGGTTTTGCATCTGGCGACCCCTCTCTGTTTTTCATTTTTGCATTTGGGAACATTTTCTTACATTTTCACATCTGGTGACATTTTCTTGGTTTTGCATCTGGTCATATCTCTGTCATTTTCCTTTTTGCATTTCTGTCTTTTTTTGTTTTTACATTTGGTAACATTTTCTTCCTTTTTCACATCTGGTAACATCTTTGTCCGCTTTTGTTTTTGCATCTGGTGGCATCTCTGTCTTTCTTTGTTTTTGCATCTGGTGGCATCTCTGTCTTTCTTTGTTTTTGCATCTGGTGGCATCTTTGTCTTTTTTTGTTTTTGCATGTGGTAACATCTTCCATTTTCACATCTGGTGACCTCTCTGTCTTTTTTTGGTTTGCATCTGGTAACCCATCTCTGTGTTTTATTCTTGCATTTCGGAACATCTTCTTATCTTTTCTCATCTGGTGACATCTTTGTCTCTTTTTGTTTTTGCATCTGGTTAAAGTCTTCATCTTTGTCTTCCTTGGTTTTGCATCTGGTAACCCCTCTCCGTTTTTCATTTTTGCATTTTCACATCGGGTGACATCTTTGTCTTTTCTTGGTTTTGCATATAGTAGCATCATTGTCTTCTTTCTTTTTGCATTTCTGTCCTTTTTTGTTTTTATATTTGGTAAAATCTTCTTCTATTTACAGATCTGGAGACATCTTTGTCTTTTTTTGGTTTTGCATCTGGTAACCCCTCTCTGTTTTCATTTTTGCATATGGTGACGTCTCTGTCTTTTTTTATTTTGACATCTGATAACATCTATCTGTTTTTTTGTTTATTACATCTGATAACACCTCTTTCCATTTTTTTTTTCTGCATCTGGTAACACCTTTATCCTTTTTTGTTTTCATATTTGGTAACATCTTTGTCTTTTCCCATTTTTGCATCCAGTAACATCTTTTTAATTTTTGTGTCTGGTAACCTCTCTGCCCGCTTTTGGAAGCATATTTGTCTTTTTTTTTGTTTTTGCATTTGGTAACATCTTTTTTTCATGATTTGCATCAAGTTACATCTTTGTCTTTTCCCATTCTTTGATCTTGTAACATCTTTGTCCTTTTTTATAACATCTTCATCCTTTTTCATTTTTACATATCGTGACATCTTTGTCTTTTTCCATTTTTTGTACTTGGTAATGTCTTTTTTTCATTTTTGCATCTGGTAACATCTAAGTCCTTTTCTATCATCACATCTTCAAACATTTATTTGCTCCATGTATGAGCCACCAATAATAATCCTCTTTTATAACAGTTGACCATAAAGAAGTCCAACAAGATATATTCACTCAGCATCAGACTTTTGTCAGTGGGGGAGAAATATGTGAAAATAGGCTGGCAGTCAATGCTTTAATGGGGAGTGCAATCCATTTTGAAAAAATGTATCCTTTCCACAACTGGGTCAGAGTGAGAAAATACAAGAAGCAGCAAGAAGCAATTAGAATCAAAGCAAAGATAAGCCTAACCCTAACCCCAAAATTCATTAATTGATCACCACAAACCTCTGTATAAATGCTTTTCAAAATTACATTCAGTTTGCTTCTCCCTGCAGTCCATTGGCTCTTGTAAGTAAAGTAAAATAATTTATTTGACAAAGCTCATGGCCATCATATCAAATATTAAATACACCATGATTGAAAAAGAGAGTTCCTTGTGATGAAACCTATCATCCACCGAGTCAATATTCTTCTCGAATGATTTTTAACATTTCGGACTACGTCAGGAGATTGCTGTAGTTTTTGTTTGAATAGTTTGTTGTCAGTCATATTCACTTGCTCCTGGGATATTTTACTACCTCTGCCCCACAACCAGCTCTTTACAGCACCCAACTGAAATTCCCTATCTATTTAATCTAACCTTAACACAAGGATTATATTTACAAACAGAATCGGATGAAATGTTGTTGGTAAATGATAAATATTAATAGAAATCCCCCCCTCCCTTACCCCTCAAAACAGCATTGAAGGAATCATTGATATCTGGACCTCTGACTAAGGATTAGAATTTGTTTTGAAAGGTTTTTTTTCATCTGGCTCTGGGGAAAGGGGAAGAGAACTTGTTCATTAGTATTCCTCTCTGGGGATTTTTTTCTCAATAAGCAAAAAATTAAACTAAAAAAAGGATAAAAACAGTTCTGGTTAGTCACTCAATAGAAACTGTCCCGTGACCAATATCTTTCGGTGGCGTGCTGTGTTGGGGGTGATCAATTAAAAAGTTTGAAAAAAGGTGATCAATGAATAGTTGATCGTCAGAATTTTAAAAAAACTAAGCACAAAAAAGGGTGATCAATGAACAATTCACTTCTCTCACTATTCCTTGGGCAGTGATCACGGAAAAAAGTCAGAATTTTCAAAAAACAATTGGGCACAAACAAAGAGATCAATTAAGTATAAACTTACATTGTAAATCAAACCCACACTAAGAACATATTCAAGGGGAATTTTTAAAAACTAAAAAAATGGTTTTTGTAGATATTATAAGGAATGAATGTTCAAATTTTCAGCCCTTCAGGGTGATACATACTTAGCCAGCTAGCCAGACCAACTTGAAAACTGAAGAAACCTGAGATAGTTTTAGTTTACAGTTTCTAATAAAAGAACAGACACATTTAATTTGTCATTCATTGATCAATCATGGTTTGTCTTCATGAATGGAGATTCTGAAGGGTTTTCCACATTTTCAAAACATGCAGGGCCTCTCCAAAAAATTACCCTAGCCTTAAGTTTTATGGGAAGTGTTTTGAGTAAGTAACTGACCTCAAACTTTAAAGAGTTGGCATACCATTACCCACCAAAAATGAGACAATTGGAGCCAAGTGTCAAGCTTGTGGCTTTTGCTGGTGTTTCGTCCTTCTAGGCTAATGGTCTTTAGACTTTTACTTCTTGGGGAACCCTTTCCAATAATCAAATTTTCTAGGGAACCTCTTCATAAAAAACAAGTTTCCCTTCTACATATGTATGTATATATATGTATATATATGTATATATATGTATATATATGTATATATATATATATATATACATATATATATATATATATATATATATATATATATATATGTATTATTAGATAAAAAATATACGCTCAAATGGAGAAGTAATGTTGGTAAGAAATGATCACTTGCTGAACAGCACCCATGCTTTGTAAATAACCAAGTTACTTTTGATTTTAACATAACTGCAAAAAGTAAGTATTTGGATTCAGTTAAAAGTCATGTGTTGAGAAAATTATAAACAATTAATGATTATCACACAAGATAAATAAAATGAGAAACCATTTGGTTAAATATGTGAATAATGTCACTCTGTTTCACAAAGTCTTTAGGAAGGTCATATGAAACCCAAGGGTTCCATGGAACACAGTGTGAATAATGCTATCCAAGACAGATACTTGAACCAGCTGCGAAGGTCTACCACTCCTTCAGACAGTATCTTATCTGTTGGTCTGACGATTGGTGACGTCATTAAAAGGTAAAACATCTATTCTGATCAATATTTTTTACCAACTGCTAATGATGTCACAACAGAGTATTCAAAGTCTATATGAAATCCAAAAATGGCCAAAAAATGCCATGAATAGCCGTTTATGATTTTTATGAAAAATATTACTAGCAGAATATTTCTATATTGCAATATTCCACAAGTGTGAGAATCAATTGACTCAAAGAAAGATTACTTACTTTTATTCATCTTCTTTCTTCTGCTACTACTACCACAGATGGTGGACTCATCGTTGAACTTATAGTTCTTGTTTCTCATATATTCTTTGCAGTCTTATGATCTCTCTGTGTGATGTTGAGCATGATTCCCTCCCGTTCACATTGCATGGTTTGCAGTTTTAGGGTTAATCTTTTGGTTAGGTTCCATGTTTCAGCTCCATAAGTGAAGAAAATGCATTGGTCGTGTATTTGTTCTTTTTAGGATTATTGACATCTTTTTGCTCTTAGAGGTTGAGCCTGTTCTACTGTAAGCCGGTCAGATTCCTATATACCTATTCTCCTCACTGTACAAAACAGATAATACTATGCTTCAAATAATGCCAAAGTTCAACTTGCCCAGGGTGTAAAGAACCCTCAGGGTATAGAAATTATGAATGAATGGGGTGCATTTTTACTATCCTTATACAATAACAGATCTCAATAGATATTTGAGGAAGCCTATCAAGGACCCTCCCCTGTCCACAAAACTGAAGAGATTCAAAATTAGCCTATATGAGCAATAATACATTCCACAAAAAAAAAAAAGAATCCTTCACACAACCTGATCACAGTAAAACATGAAAAGCAACAGGAAGCAAAAAGAAGCAAAACAAGGATGAGAACAAAACTCGGTATACCTTATATACATTGGGTTCCCTTTGCTTCCTGTTGCTGCCAATCAGTTCTCGTATTTTACCTCCACCCCTACTCATGGCCAGCTCTAGAATTCACTGTCTTTTTAATCCAACTTCAACATGAGGATCACGTTTGCAAATTAAATAGAGAAAAATGTTCTTGTCGAAAAGTGAAAATTGGTAGAAATCCCTCCACTTCCCAAAAGAAGAGCATTGAAAGGAATTATGAATTATTCGACTGTCCCTTATTGACAAGGTATTAGAATTTGTAGATGATGGGAAATTTCTTTTTGGGGGGTTAGGGGATCGGGCTGAGGGGATTGGAGAAAAAACTTGTTTATAATCATTTCTCCTGGGGGATTATTTTTTTTTGCTTTATTTCAGTTGTGTCAAAAGACAAAAATATGAAACTAAATACAATAAAAATGGAAAATAGAAAAAATTCATTTGTCATTCATAAATATATATATATATATATATATATATATATATATATATATATATATATGTATATATACAAACATTATATATGCATATTCATGTAAACTTTCCATTATATATATATATATATATATATATATGTATATATATATATGAATATATATGGTATAGTGGTTTATGATACTTTGTATCAAAATTTTGTAACGCTAAAAAACTTTTCATTAATTCTCTTTTTTTTCTTATTATTTGTTACTGTTTATAAAATCAAATAAGGGTGTAAAACTTGACAGTTTGCCATCGGGACCACTTTCCCTACATTTTACCAAAAAGGCTTTCATTGTCTATTGCTTTTAGTAGACACTAAAATATTTTGTATTTTTGTGCATCTATAGTTCAGAGCACACCCATGATATAAAGCACTATACACCATGTGCATATATATACATATGTATATATACATATACATATGTACACATACATTTATGCAGATTATTGAGTATATCAATACATATGGAAGGATTCTATAATACCTTACAAACAACCTCATAAGCTTAGCATGGGACAATGACCGAGATTGATTACCAGCGACCATGACAACTAATTCTTAATAATACTCATTACCCTTGACTAAAACAACCCCTAAAATACTTACAACTGCTGCTAGAACTTTCACTAAAAGATCCAACGAAAGAACCATATATTTTTTCACAAACAGAAAATAGGAAGAGTTTCCATCTTCAGTAGCATGCATGTACTTTTTAGTAGTTACTTAGGACAATGAATCTCCATGATATCCTCAAAAGAAGAAGAAATCAAGCAAAAATCACTAAGATGGCAAGCTTTCAGCAGAGCAAGCTCAACCTTTAAGAACAAGAAGATCCCATTAGTCTCAAAAAGAAGAGTATACAATCAATGCATCCTCTTGATAATCACCTATGAAGTAAATCAAAAGTCCGATACATTGTGCGATCCATTAAAAAGTAAAATGTCAATGGGCTGGTCATATTGCAGATAACCAATGGAAATCACAACTTACAATGTGGATCCTCATAGACCACATGCAAAAACAAAGCTGGTAGAATACTATATGGAAAAACAAACTAGACAAGTTTGGAGAGTATTGGCTCTGCAGTGCTGATGATAGAGAGGCCTGGGAAGGTGCAATGACGAATGATAAAAGATAAATGATGATTATATGATTTTTTGGTTGGATCTTTTGGTGGAAGGAGTAGCAGCAGTTGTGGGTATTTTAGGGGTTGTATTAGTCTAGGAGAGTGTGTATTCTTAAGAAATGGCTGTCATGGTTTGGGGAAATCATTATACGGCATTGTCCAGTTTCCAGCCCTCTAACTCTGTAAATGCGGCCTGTATGTATGATATATGCATACGTACATAGCTAGACCAGCTTAAAAACTGAGGAAACCTGCATTGATAGTTTTGGTTGATGGTTTCTAAAATTAGAGTTTGAAGTCATGGTGCGTAATTAGATATACATATATACATCTTAAACATCCACCTATAAACATACTCATATGTAGGGCTGGCCTGCCAATTAGGCAAAGTGAGGCAGTTGCCTAGGGCACAAGGGTCCTACGGGCGCAAAGGTCCTAGGGGCACACTCAAAACTGAAAAAATATTCATTTGTATACCCCCAGGCGAATCGCAAGTTTTAAGTCTTCCCAAGGGTGCATGAAACCCTTTTGCAAATCTTAAGTATTGCCCAGGGCACATGAAAGTGTTCTGCAAATTCCAAGTCTCGCTTAGGGCGCATGAAATCCTTGCACTGGCCCTGCTACATACACATGTATGGGTTCGTAAATGTGTATGAATGCTTATTTGTATAAAGCAATGTTTTGATTTAGGAACTTTGTTCAATATCTAAATATTGTCATATAGCATAAAAAAAAAACATTTCCATATTCAGAATATTTTTCTCTGTTGTAGAAATGAATTGCAAATTATTTACTATAGAAAATAGATTGTGATTGATTTACTATGACAATAAATTGAAGATGATTCAGCTGAGAATTGCACTGCAAGTGATTCACCAAAGAAAACCATTAGAAATGATTTACAATGAAATTGTATTGTAAAATATTAATTTATAAATTTGTTTCTTGTTAGTTACAACAAAAATGTCTTGTGAATAATTTACTATTCAAATCTGCAAATAATGTTTGTTTGTTTGTAGAGCATTACAAATGATCTACTGACAAACTGCGTTCAGGGTAATTTACTTCAAGAATGCAAAGCAAATGACCGACCATATATATTTGTATATATATATATATATATATATGTATATATACATATATATATATATATATATATATATATATATATATATATATATATATATATATATATATATATATTCACACACATATGCACACACACACACATATATGTACATGTATATATACACACACACACACACACATATATATATATATATATGCATACACATATATATGTATATATATATATATATATATATATATATATATATATATATATATATATATATATATATTTATATCAAGGGTTTTTCTACAGAAAATTTTTACCTATGCCAGGAAAAAATGTTGATGGCCTGTGTTGATTGATGGTAAAAAGAGAGTTTCTTCGACCATTTGATAGAATCCTATGGCTTTGTATTTGTGAGAAAAAATACACAAAGATATTTTCAACAAATTGAATTTCACATACTTTACATCATTATCATTAGACTCTTAACATCTGTCGTTGGACATAGACATTCCCTAGTGTCTGTACACTCTTCTCTATTGTAGGTGTTGTGGAGCCAGTACTTTCTGAATTTGTTTATTTGCACATTTGATCTCTGGGAATCCATGTTGTGAATGGTAAAGTGCATCAGTGGTCTGCCATTCCTGTAATGTGACCAGCCCATTGCCATTTGAGTTTTTCAAAGGATTCTATGATGTCCTTGACTCCTGTCTTCTTCCAGATGTATTGTGCTGTCTTGTGGTCTCTCCATGAGAGGTTGAGCATAATTCTTTCATACGCATGTTGCATGGTTCTCAATTTGCGGGTCTGTCTCTTTGTGCGGTTCTATGTTTCAACTCCATAAGTGACTATTGGGAAGATGCATTGGTTGTATACAATTCTCTTTAGGATTAATGCCATCTTCTTGTTTATGAAGGTTGAGCTTGCTCTGCCAAAGGCTTGCCATCTGAGAGTGATTCTTTGCTTGATTTCGTCTCCTTTTGAGGGTATCATGGAGATTCGTTTTTCAAGTAGATGTAGTGGTCTACTTTCATCAGTTCTGTGTCCTTGATTTTTTATTGTTGTGTTTTTAATTCCAAGTTTTTGTTGTGTATCAAAAAGGGCGATGTCGTCTGCAAATCTGAGGTTGTTCGGATATTCACCGTCTGTTTTGGTTCCTTTATTCTCCCAGGCTAGTCTTCTGAAGATCATCTCAAGGCAGGCTGAAAAGAGTGTTGGTGAACTGGTATCGCCTTGTCTCACCCTTTTTTGGAGATGGAAGGACTCTGAGTTTTTATGTAGCCTGATAAAGGAGCTGCTGTGACTGTATTTATGTTTCAATGAATCTCCATGTGACCCTCAAAAGAAGACAAAATCAAGCAAAGAATCATTCTAGGATGGCAAGCCTCTGGCAGAGAAAGCTCAACCTTCAAAAACGAAGATGTATATAGGGTCTACAACATGTAATGTAATGGCCTTCTTGACTGTTGGGATTTCCACTGAGTTGAAGGCCTTTTCAAAATTGATAAATGCTACAGCGAGTGGCAGCTTGTATTCTGCTGCTTTTTCTTTCAGCTGATTTATCGAATGCAGGTGGTCCATGGTTAAATATCTTCTTTTAAAGCCAGCTTGTTCCCATGGTTGGTTCTCATCTAGCGTTTTTGTGATTTGGTTGGCCATGATTTTTCTGAAAAGTTGAATAGGCGGATACGTCCGTAGTTGCTGCGGTTTTTTAAGTTTATAATACTGAATTAATTTTTATACTTATATATATAGATATATGTATACAGTTACAATGCATTCACACGCATAAATACACTCACATATATGCACACACTAACAAGTATTTACATATATGTGATATATATATATATATATATATATATATATATATATATATATATATATAACACTTTAATTTTAGCACATCATAAAATAAGATATGAAACTAGTCTAACCAAATTAAAAGTTTATCGTGAAGATTATTATCTGACTGATGGAGATATCACAGGAATACGACCTCTTATTTGTAATTCAGAAAACCAAAAAAACTGAACATTTTCCCATGAAAGAAATTTTTTTTTGGTGCATTTTCTTTATTTCCTACTTAAAAGTAAAAAGTATTAATAATACCATCGGAATAAGACCCAAAAAAAACCCTCAAAAGAGCTTTTTTTCCAAAGATAAAAAAAAATATTTTTAGAAGAGGTCTTATGAAGTACTGATGTCAATTTTCAAATCAGTGGACAAAACAGTATGGCCAGGAGCACTGGAACATGCAAGCACCTAAACAAACACATAAATGCACACACACACATACTTATAGAAAAGAATAGAACTCTTCGCCATTAGTTGGCCTTGTGGTGCTACATATATTTTACTTTAAAAACCTTTTTCTAGGTCCATTGAGTATGTATGGTAAGGTGAATCAAACACTTAGTATTCAGAAATAGTTGAAAATCAGATTATCATTATTGGGGTGTGAGTGAATGCAGACATTATAATTTGGGGGGTTGGGCAAAAGGGGAAACCATACATGAATTTTGTACATACATACATCCTATCCGGTGCCTACTGGAACTGTTCAGTCAGAAGTGTAGAAAGAAGTGGTTCAACCAAAATTTGACCATTGCAAAATAATATAATCGGTGGCAGTAATTACATGGTCTATCTTTATCTTAATTTTATCTTAATCCTAATTTACCCCACTTAACGTAAATATTTACCAGCTCCATTGCAGAGGCGTTGCCATTCCCAAATAATTGACTTAATTATCTATCCTGTATATAGTACCTGTCCTAAAATTTTGAATTCTGAGAAGTATCTAGTCCCAAAGGTTTTGGAATAGAGTTTGTATACCTGTATTG
Organism: Thysanoteuthis rhombus; assembly: GCA_963457665.1. Lineage (NCBI taxonomy): Eukaryota > Metazoa > Mollusca > Cephalopoda > Oegopsida > Thysanoteuthidae > Thysanoteuthis > Thysanoteuthis major. The sequence continues at coordinate 63,004,369 of OY735207.1, forward strand.
ATAGAGCAGACTTTTTTTGCCTACGTCAGCTCTGAAAGAGTATCTGACAATTTAAGAATGGATGCGATGGAGATTATCAAAATACTGCCTCAATTTATCTGATGTAAATTTTTAAAGTCTAATCATGTAAACTCAATTATATCTAATTCAATTACATAAATCTTTTTTTGTCTGATAGGAATATGCTTCTAATCATTGATACTATTTTTAACGTCTTCTGACTGTGGCAGATCCACAAATATTTTGAGCATCTCACAAAACAAAAAAGTTCTTGTTCTCAGTTTCCATTCCTGTCATGTGATTATTAACAAAGATTACTTTAATCTATTGGTTCAAGCTCAAATAGTGACAAATTAAGGGTTTTCCAAGTTTTTTTTTTATCAGAGAAGAAGGAGCTCTCCAAAAATAAGAGACAGAAAAGGTTCATTAGGAGAAGAAAGGATGTATTTTCAATGAAAATTAATAGAATATTTCTGGGGAAACAAAAAGAAGAAAGAATTTGGCGAAAAATGGGAGTTGATATTTAAAGGTATCTACATATGGCAGAATGAAATGTCAGATGTGAATTAGAGACCGCAATGAATGAAGGGCCTTCATAACAATGTTGAGCCCTAATGGGGTAATTACAGGGTGAAAATTTAGAGGTATCTGAGAAATATAAAAGGAGACAGTTACTATTGTTCGTGATAAGGTTTCTTTGGAATGGATATGTCCTTTAATAGACTAGAATTATGGAAGTGGGAGGGGGAAAGGAGGAAAAAAAGAAGAAACAAAGAAAAGGTGAATAGAATGAGAATAAGAAATGAAAGAGTAAAAAGGGGGGAGAGAGGAAAAATATAGATAAGATAAAATAGAAGATAAAACAGGTCTGGTTTGTCACTCAATAGAAACCATCACATGACCAACATTTTTTGGTGCCATGCCTATTTGGGGGTGATCAATTAAAAAAATCATAGAAAGGGTGATTAAGGAATGATTTACTTCTCTCGACTTTGTTGGGTCGTGATCACTAATGAAATCTAAATTCTCAAGAAACCGATGTAAATTTTGCAGATGTATGCTAGGAGATCAATATCGTATAAATTTACATTGCAGATTCTCCCCCTCCCCATTAAAAGCATATTTTGGGCAGGGGAATTTAGAAAGAAATACAAACATTTTTTCTGTTTTTAAAAATCTTTTCAGCCCTCTAGCTTCACTGGTACAGCTTGCATGTGTGATAAATACGTACATACATACATACATATCCACCGAAACCGACTTGAAAACTGAAGAAACCTATGTTGACATTTTTGGTTGACGGTTTCCATTATAACTGAGTAGCTGTAATGAAAAAGAGGAAGTGTGACAAATGAATGAAAAAGAGAGGCAAGAGGAAGATGGAAAAGAAGAAAGGATGAAAGAGAGAGGAGGGAAAAGAAGAAAGAGTTAAAGAAACATGGAGTACGGTTGAGTGGAAAGGTTAAAAGAAAGAGAAAAGGAGAAACAATTTTTGAGAGGGGTAAAATGGTATACGATAGCAAATAGAACACAACTGAGAGATGAGGGATAGAAAAGGTAGAAAAATGAGTAGAAAAGAGAGAGAGAGAGGGAGAGAGAAAAAGAGAGTGAAAAGGAGAGAGGAAATCTATGAAATTTTGGTGTGGCATTATAAATATGTAATTATCACCATCACAGTCAAATACTTTACAACTCTAGCATCAAATTTCTAAGTCATGTAGAAAAATTTCATTCAAAAATAGGTACGGTCAGAATATTATTCTATTCATGACATCACTGGTGTTTTCCAGGGGAAAACATTGGAAATAGAGTAAAAAACATCCAGAAAAATTGTCACACTAAAACTCCATCAATATAAAAAGAGCGAGGACAACATAGGACTGGATTGAGGTCGTGGAAAGCCCTCCAGCCTGTGTGATGAGTTTTTACGTTGAGTCCCCATGTCCCCATCCTTAAAATAAAGTTTTTATGAATGATGGTTCATCATAGTGGGACAATACAAGTAAGATACTTGGGTTGTAGGTTTTTTGTCAGAGTTTCCTTCTCTTAGTCAAGAAAGTTGAAAAGGTTTTCTACCCAATTTAAAGATGTATCCGGTATTAAGCTTGTTATAGAGGCCATTAAGCACTGACATAGGATGTCTTGCATAAACTGCAGTTCATATATAGGAAACATACACATATATATACACATACATATATATGATTGGATGGATTAGTTATATCAGATATAATAGGGAAAACTTTTTAAAGAGAATAAGGAATACACAGATTGGATGAATACATATTTATTCACAGATTCTTTTAGGGAATGAGCCCACATCATTAGTATATATATATATATATATATATATATATATATATATATATATATATATATATATAAGAGTAAAATGACAATATTGGAAGGCCATGTTTGTGCAAATCAATCCCTTTTTTTAAATTTGATGTTTCACCAAAGCTGGCTCTATCAAGACAGTGTACTTTTGAACTAAAATAAAGGAACTCATTTGAACAAACATGGCCTTCTGATATTGTTGTATCATCCTTATATTGTCGGATTAACCACAATTCATACTGATGCACTAGTTATATATATATATATATATATATATATATATATATATATATATCTCACAAACATACACATGCAAATCAAAATAAATGAAACTTTTGAGATATTTATTCAATAAATCCTACCTATGATATCACTGGTTACATAAACATATTATCGTGTCAAACTCCAGTCAAAGTCAGAGGCTGGAGATGACTTTGTCTTTACACAGAAACAACAAGAATTCACCATTGCAGTCAATAATTGAACGGGAAGACATCTAAAATAGAGAAAAAAAAGCATCTGGAAAATCTAGATTCTGGAGAATCTAGGTGTTATTGATAAACTATACTCATCAAAATAAGGCCCCTCCCCCCACAAGTTCAAAAATGCTTTGTTTCCAAAAATAAAAAAAAACTAATGGAGTACTGATGTCAATTTTCAAGTCTCTAGATAAAATGATATGGCCAGGACAGCTGGAAAACACAAACACACATGTGCACGCACACACACACACACACACACACACACATATAAAAAAAAAAGAATAGAACCCTTTGCTACTTTTGGTGGCTATGGTTGTTCAGTAAGAACAATTATCTCCTAATTTAGGAGAAGCAATTCTTTCTTCACTTTTTGAGCTTGTCTAGCTGGCTGGCCTGCTATGTATGTTTGTATGTATCTTGCAAACAGGCTGCACCAATAGAGCTAGAGGGCTGAAAATTTAAACATGAACTCCTTAATATGTCTAGAAAACGTTTTTTTTTTCAAAAATAACCCTCAAATAGGTTTGAAATTGTTGGCTCAGTTTGAAATGTAATTTTATGTCAAATTGGCCCCTTTTTTTGCCTTAAAAAAAACCAGATTTTTTTGGTGATCACCACTCAAATAAAGGTGAGGAAATTAGTCAATTCATTGATCATCCATTTTTTCCTTTTTTCTCATGAATCACCCTCAACATGACATGTTGCCTAAAGATATTGGTTACTTGATGGTTTCTATTGAGTGACTAACCAGACCTTTTCTGTTTTATGAAAGCAAACAATTTGGTCTGTATTTCCCAAACATTGCATCAGAAATGCACTCACAACAGGATCGATTCTTGATGACAAAAGCCAAAGGACTGAAGAGGCTGGAATGCTATGAAAAAAACAATACCTAAATAAAATTAATAGAGAACAATAGAATAAATAAACATAGTTTCAAGAATTTGAAGATCACCAACAATCGACATAAGTTGCGGGAGTGCTTTTAGTTAAGGTGGGCAATGGGCTTGATTTTGCCCATATTATACTGATTTGCCTGAAATTGTACACTGTTTTGCCCAAAGTGATGGGGGGGGGGGTTCCAGTTGCCCCCTCCCCTTAGCTTGTATGCTTATGACAATCATCCATGTTCTGTTTTGTTGTTCAACACAAAAGGAAGGCTTTTAAAGATGCTCCTTATGATTTGAAAATTCTTAATATTTAAAGGTATCTGCATATGGCATACATAAATAAGTAATCAGATTCTGAACTTGGGATTTCAAAAGTATTACTAATGCTCGAGACAAAAAATTAACAGCTACAAAATTGATTTGCCAATAAATATACTTTAAGAATCATCTGGAACATCCAATGTATTTTAAGAGTAGAACTTTTCTAAATTTGTTTTTATCAATAAATTATATATAATGCATTTCTATAGTGAGCAATTTTTTGATGTATTTCTGTTACTGAATTTTATCAATAGTTTCAGAATCTCATGAAAAGTCCTGTTTTGCATTAAAGCAACACAAGCTAACTTTCTAAATTTTTACAGCAAACTACATTTACCATATCTCTATATGAATGAATGGTTCCCTTTCAATCTTAACAGGGTGCATGCCTGGGCACAACCTTTGGAAATCCCGGGATACCTAGTCATCACAATTCCCCCTCACAGTCTGTTGATGTAGTCAAAGGAAAAGCAGAGAGTGATACATTTGGCCTCAGCTTGGCAGCAGGAGCTGTCAGAAAGAAGTCAAAATGGGCGACAAATTGCCTTAAGGGGGCCGCATTCCCTGGTTTGAGATTAGTTGTTCTTTTCCTAGACTGGCTACCTTCTCAAGGCTAGAAAACTCACTCTGCCCTGCTTTTTCACCCATAGCTTGAGGAAGGAGGAAGGAAATGTATCCATACCTTTCCAGAGGGTACCAGTGTGAAGTGGACCAGAGTCCCAATATGCATATATACATCTACACGCTGAAAACCAAAAAGCAAACCAAGCATTTAAAGGGAAATTATGAATCACCACAACCTATATATGCTGCTTTTTATCTCGTAACTTAAGCAGTGATGTTAGTGGTAATAATAAGTTACCTCAATGAAAATACTACCAGTATGGTTTGAATCAGAAATTCATGATTTAAAAAAAACAAAACAGGTTTGATAAGTTACTCGATTGGGTGATCAACTAAGAAATTGGAAAAAAATGGTGGTCAATAAATTAGTTACTTCTCTTGCCTTTTATGGCTGTGATTACAAAAGAGCCCAAATTTTCAAAAAATAAGCATGAATGTTGCTGGGCACAAATTGAGGGACCAAATTGATATAAGATTTCATTGTAAATTGAACCCCCACTAAAAACTTGTTAACAGTGGTGATTTTACTCATTGAGAGGTGTGTGTGTGTGCAATATTCTAAGTTTCTATCATCAACAGTTAGGGCTGTGCAAAGTCCAGATAGACGGATACACGCATACATATTAATGTCGGAACACATGAATTACCTAAACCCAGCAACAGTGATTGAACTGGTCGATTGTGAGTAGCGGATATTAATAATTTGCCATGAAAATGCATTACTTGGGAAGTAATTTAGTTTGAGAAGACAAGACAAATAACTTATTACGTATTTATAAACTGAATACAATTTTCTGCAGTAACACTTTGCCAAGGCTTTTAGAAGTGAGCCAATGTCGGCATATTGCAAAATGGAGATTATTACTTCTTTAGATAAGATCTTTTGGCTCTATTTTTATAAAATAATTCATGAATCTATTTTTGCAATTCAAATGCATTGCACATGGTTTACCTTATGTACTGAGAAAACATGACTCATATTGAAAAATTGAAACATAAAGAGAATACTTATATATATTCATTATGTAAATGTATATATATAATTTGCTGCGTATGTACATATGCATTTATATATGGTCTTGTAGTTTAATATGCTTCACTGTGGTTTATATATTGGTGATACATGCACAATATATAAATACACATGTTGCGCTAATATCTGCCATGTCTTACCGGCAAACTTTTCTATCTTTTGTCAGGTCTTTTCCTACTGAATTTACTGTTCCATGGGCACAAATTTGTCAGTCTTTTGCCCTATCTATTGTCCTTTCTTCTTGCTATGTGCCCTACCTATCTCCAATGTCTTTGCCTTATTTTCTTGTAGGATATCCTTCACACTGGTTCTCTCTAGGATCCATCTTGAACTTTTTTATTGCTAACAGGAGCCTTTTTTATAGGTTTATATATATATGAGTGTGTGTGTGTGCGTGTATATGTATGTATCAATCATGTAACTGACCCCTGTCAATGTTGGAAATGAATGTAAAGACTTTTTATTGTTGGTACTGCTTAGGAAATAAGGTAGTTATGAGAGAGTGGTTTGCTCAAGTGCACGCACCCATTCTCTTCTCCATCAATCATTGTGACACGCAAGTGATGAGAAATATTCTGTCAAGATATTTGATTATGGGACAGAGTACAGGGATGTGCATTCATGCTTTTTCTGAGCTAAAAAGATAATGAAAGCAGCCTCAGACAAAATTTGAAACTGATTTGATGATTTTGTTTTTCAGGTTAATAACAATTATGTGATCTCATAATTCTACAATAATCTCAATACAATGGATGAATGCATAAATTCCCAGTGCCATCTTTGCCTAATGTCATGGAAATCTTAGAAGTCTCCTTTAAGTGTACTCAGCTCATATGGTTGAACTATTTTCATTGTCTATTTGTTCATTACCTCACAACACTTTGGTTGAGCACCCTTTTGTTCTGGTATGTGGAATTACTTCCCAGAGTGCATTTTCCGGTTTGACTGGACATGTTGTGAACAGATCAATGTATAAATGCTGAAAATAATCTAACCGTATCATACACAATGATTAATACACCCAATCTAACAAAATTCAGACAAGAAATGTCAGAACAATAAGGACCCAGCATAACACCGGAATAGAGACTAAACAGAATCTATTGGGAGAAAAATGTTCTTTTCTCAGTTTGGTGACAATTGAAGGGAATTCTTATCATGAATTGCTGGAACCTGGACTGATTTTTTCAGTGAGCAATTGGCTTATTTGAATGACACTTTGGAAAGGGAAGACTTTTTTCTCTGCAGAAACCCATTACAGTACCCATCCTCATATTGCAAATGCCATGCACCGAACATTCATGGAGCTAGGATATCAAGTTTGTCTATATGTGGCACATTCTTCAGACCTATAACCTTCAGATTATTACTCGTTCTGCTCAGATCAAAAGTAGAATTGTTCTTTGATCACGGCATATGCAATTTACTTGAAAGGTGGTATAAGGTTACGGAAAGCCAGGGTTAGACTTTGATGGCTGAATAATCATGCTATGAAATGAAGATTCTGTCAAAAATACACTGGTAACTTTTACATCAACCTAATGAATACACACGCACACACATGCACATACACACACACATGCACATGCACACACATCGGGCATATAAGCATATGTCATGGACACTCATAGAATCATTTCTTGGTGATTTAGATTAATAACATTCTCCAAATTGATAACAGCTTAATAGCTAAACAATCCTATAAGAATGTACTTTGCTTGAGTTTCCTTTGAATTATGAAGAAGTCATGAACCCAATGAAACATGTCAATGTAATAAATGGTTTAATTTCTAAAAACAAATTTTGCTTTCCACATTGCCATTTTTAATATTATACATGCATATATATATATATATATATATATATATATATATGGTACAATCCAATCAATCCACTTACAAGAAATATAACTCCACCATCAAGGTCTTCTCATCTTCATTTTCCTAAGGATGTAGTATTATTCCTTGAATCAATGCCTATTAATCAAATTTGTAGTTTTCCTTATTGTTCATAAATTTTCACCATATATATATATATATATATATATATATATATATATATTATTGTGTCATCCACAGACAGCTGTTTTGTTGTATTACAACTCTCCAGTGTGGCTATAGACAATCCGTTATTCCATCCAGCACCACGAGGCAGGATTGAAACCTTCGCTTCAGACCCGGAGGCCAGTATCCTACCGCTGGGCCATGGAACTGGCCGGTCAGTAAGGCTGAATTCGAGCAGTATATTCTATTTTTGCTTAAATCCCCCATCCACCAGAATGCTCTATTCCTATGGAAGAGGATTACATAATGCTTATAATGAACGAGTTACTTCACATAGAGAGCGCTCAACCCTGAATAGAGATTATAAATGTCTTATAATACTTTGAAACTCAATTTGAAATGACCTCCATTAATACTCAGTGAAAATATCTTTAATATACAATAAAAGAAAATATGCTATGGGATGTATATATATACACGGTACCACCCAACCCACTTACAAGAAATATAACTCTACCATCGAGGTCTTCTCATGTTCATTTTCCCAAGGATGTAGTATTATTCCATGAATCAATGCCTATTAACCAAATTTGTAGTTTTCCATATTGTTTATAAATTTTCAACAAATATGTATGTATATATTATAAATGTGTTATAATACTTTATTTGGAACAACCTCCATTAAGACTCAGTGAAAATATCTTTATTAAACAATAAAAGAAAATATGCTGCGGGAATTGACCTTGCGACTGATAGATAGCCGCTTTTATGCAGCATTGCTCGTAAGCATTGAGATTAACAGCCTACAGGTGAGGCAAAGGTTGACATAACTGCTATTTGTCCAAATGATATTTTCACCATGGACTAATGTGTGGTCATTCCAAATAGAGTTTCTTAGTAATATAATGCCTTTATAATGATTTCTGTTGGATCATGTATCCATTTCTTAATAATATAACTGTCCATGTTGAGAAACATATAGAGCAGATATGGACAATAAATGAACAATGTGAGAATTTGAACATATGGGAGTTGTATAGACACTTGGCTCCACTGGTAGGCTGTTTTGCTCAATGGTTAGGAGTGCTGCTACATTATAGTGGCTGCCTATCAGTTGCAGGTTTGATTTCTGCACAAGCTCATTTTCTTTAATTGTTTTTTCTATTTTCGTTTTTGAGGCCAAATGATATTTCCATCATTTATTAAAGTGAGGTCATTTCAAATAGAATTTTAAAGTAGTATAATGCATTTATGATAATTTCTGTCTGATTATATATATATGTATATATATATATATATATATATATATATATATATATATATATATATATATATGTACATATATATATATATATATATATGTATATATATATATATATATATATATATATATATATATAGAGAGAGAGAGAGAGAGAGAGAGAGTTTAGAAAGCTTTACAGCATATATACATATACACATATTTAAAAAAGTAAACATATGGGAGACACAGAGGCAGGAGTAAGTGTAAAAAAGGATTTTATTTTATTTTTGTAAATGTATAGTGAAAATAGTTTGCTATAAAATGCATTGCAAATGACTTACCATAGAATTGCCTGACAAATTATCTTGGAAGTTATCCATTGCAATTTCAATGAAAAAAAGTTCTTTTTGTTGGATTTTGAATTAATTGTTGGGTTTCTGGCTTAGAAATACTTCAACAATTGCTTCCAATAGAAATACATTGCATATAATTTATGGCACAAAAGCCTTGTAAATAATTCCAGTATTAAAATGCATTGCTATTGTAGTTACTTCTTAAAAGACGAATAGGAGGAAAATAAAGAGAAGAGTAATATGATATGGTGTAGTAATGCAAAATATAGAAAGGAGGAATTTTATCCTTTATATAATATGTCTATAATGGATATGTATACCAGATGGAATTTCTTGAGGATTTTTTAAGCTTATGAATATCTATATCATACACTGATTTATTTGATCAGTCGAATCACTGTAGCCCCACCAATGGCCTGAAAAGCTGATTCTTCTCTCTTGGAGTGTCTGTGTCTATGTGCCTATTCATGTATATGTATGTGTGAGTGTCCGTGTCTCATTTTGGGGGTTACAATCTAAGGAGTTTGCATGAGCATACCACTAGGCCCCATCTAAAAACATTTTTTTTTCTTTTTCAGAAACAGTGCTTCTTTTTTTAGATTTCAACGGCCATTTTGGAGCCAACAATGCCCAAATCATGTGCTGATATTTTCTTTTAGATAATCTTAGCTCGAAGATTTATTTCTTTTAGATAATTTTGGATAATTTCCGATAAAAGATCTATGTTCTAGATAATTTTAGATGAAAGATATCTTTTTTTAGGAAAATTTTAGCTAAAAGATCTATTTTTTTCCAATGATTTTGGATAAAAAATCTACTTTTTGGTAATTCTTGGTAATTTTTTAAATGATTAGTTCTGGTTCAGGTGCTTGCAATGGTAACTCATTTATGCAAGGTACAGATATTCCTTTTATCTTGGTTTTAATAGTCATCATATTTCAGCCATTGTACTCTTCAGCCTTCTCCAGGTGCCTGCCATTCATGGTAATATTCTTGAACCCTGCAGATCAAATGAAGGATGAGTTCAGCTTAGGAGTTTTAGTTCAGATATTTTTAACGACGACAAAAGTCAACAAGTCTTACAATGGAGGAAAATTTCATTTCAAATGCGTAAACAGTGTTTGTAAAGATGAAAGGGATGCGAAGAGAGATAAGCTAAAGAGATGAGGACAGTTTTTCTCATTCTCTTTCTTATTGATTCTTGAGATAAAAAAATGGAAAGTACAAGAAAGATAGAAAGAAAGAAATAAAAGATATACATATAAATATATATACAGAGAGAGAGAGAGACAGAGACAGAGAGAGAGAGACAGACAGACAGAGACAGATAGAAAGAAAAAAGAAAGAAAGAGAAAATGCAGACTATACAGTGTTTATAACCAATGCATACACTTCATATGTATATATATATATATATACATATATATATATATACATATATATATATATATTCATATATATATATATATATATATATATATATATATATATACATATATACATATATATACATATATATATATATTTATATATATATATATATAAATATATACACACGCACACATATATATATATATATATATATATATATATATATATATATATATATATATATATATATACATATATATACATATATATATATATATATATATATATATATATATATATATATATATAAAACTTTTTCATTTGCCAATGAATTATGCTGCATTTTAAAAATATTTTTTTGTTTCATTTTGGATGCAATCATTATTTTTATTTCAGATGTTTTAGTGAGATTATCTTGAAAAATCAATTTGAAACAAATAGTTTTATTACAGAAACAAATGTAGACAAATGCCGTCAAAATATATTTACAACATCACAGTTTTTGAAGAGAGTCTCTCTTTTTTCTTGTTATGGCTTCATTTATTGTGAATCCAAAGAAAATATTCAATGTTGTATTCATTATAAATAAAGTCTTGGATTCAAATAAACTACAAGTTAACAAGTATCTCCTTTTCAATTTCTTTCTTCTCTAAAGAACTGTGAAAATTATGGTTTCTATGAAAAGATTTTATCATCATACCAGCAGAGATACCTGGCATTGACCAGAGAAAACAGAACCTCAAATTAAATAACATAATGAAAGTATGTTATTTATACCGTCCTACTCAACCCAATACAACAAATGGAAAAAATCATTATTTACACAGAGATGTAAATCTTTACTTCCAATATGTGCTATTTACTGACTGTTGTAAATTGATGGCCTTCCTGGAGTAGAGATCAAAGATATCATCAAAAAATTAAAATGGTCCTAAATACTGGATAAAAATTGATAATAATGGTTTATGTTTTTTCATCCCGCCAAAAAAAATGGAACAATTACTTTCAAATTACCTTCACTATAAATTGAATTAAGTTGAATTTTTATCAAAGACAAAACAGAAGAGGTAAAGAGAAGATTCCCTTCAATATGGTATGAATTTTGTTGGAGTTTTCTCAATGAGGAATCGCATGTAAGGCAGTAAAGATTAGGGTATCAGGTTTTTAGAAAAGTTGAACCATTCAAGAATTTCTAAATTTGAAGAACTGCTTGGGATTGAACCTAGAGAAGTCGTATTGAAGCAGGTGCAACTGTGATTTTACATAAAGGCTACCTGACTTGTGTGTTTGTAATACAAAATGATACATGAGAAAGTCTCCCCTTTGAAAGTGTTATTTCCTTGAACAGAGAAGACATCAGGTGCTCCTTGCTTCCACTTACCAATGCACTGAAATATTCTATATGCCAAGATTAAGTAGAGGAACTTTCGCTTATGTCAGATTAAATATGGCTGCCACTGTACCTCTTCCATTTCTCCCCAACCCAATCACAATTTCTGCTACATGCTCTCAGAAAGAAATGAAATGAATGAGGCAAACAGAACTAACTTTTCCTCTTTGTTTGGAGTTTTCCTTTCTTGCTTTTCTCCTTTTTTTCTCTTTCCTTCTTTTTGAATCATTTGTTATTTTTCTCTTTCTTTTTTGTCACTTTTTTAATTATTTTTCTTTCTTTTTTTTTCCTTTCTTTCTTTATCTATCATTTTCATTTCTCTTACTTTTTCTTTTTCTTTTTTCTTTTCAAGTTTTTACTCTCTTCTTTTTTGTTTGCTGCTTTTTGGACTGTTATCTTTCTCCTGTTTTTCTGTTTTTTTCTCTTGACTTTTTGTTTCTTCATGTATTCTTTTCATATTCATTCTTTTTCCTCTCTTGATATCTTCATTCATTCTTTCTTTCATACTTATCTTCATTTTCTTTTCTTCGCTTTACCTGACAATTTTCTTTGTCTTACCATTCTTTATCTCTCTCTCTCTTCTCCTCTCTCTCTCTATTTTTCATCATTAATTCTTGATGTGTCCTTCATTCCTCTGTCTTTTTTTTCTTTCTTTCTTCCCTTTTCTTTCTTTTCTTCCATCACAGAATCATTTGCGTCTTATACTTATTTCTGTCTTCTTTTTTTTCTTCATTATCAGTTATTTACTATCACTCTTCTTCATTTTTTGTTTCTGCCTTCTTTTCTTTCCTCAAATATTTTTGTATCTTTTTTCATTCTTTCTCTCTTTTCTTGATCATGTTCTTTCCGTCCTCTCCATTCATTTTCTTTACCTGCAATGCCTTCCTGACATCTAGGCAAAAGCCTCTAATGTACTCCAATATGCATCAACAAGAAAGGCAACAATGATCTCTGTTCATTCCATCTTTCATTCGATCCTTCCTTCAGTTCTTTATTCTTCTACAAACCCTTTTCCCCTGTCAAATGAAATACACTTTGCTGCATACCACTCAATGGTTACCTCACTGGTTTTTCCTTGACCTTTGAAAAGAAATTCATTTTTGTCCATCATTTTTGTCCAATATCTTTATTAGAGTTCGCTGCATAGAGGCACGCAGAGGCTGCTCTTCCATGACAGGCACTTGAACAAAGTGCTGGCATTATGGCCACTCTTAAGGAATTACAATTCACTCTTTATTAATTATGCCATTTCCAAAGTGGGACAAAGCTTTCGCAGTAATTCTACACGGGTAAACATCAAAGTCTTTCAAAGACTTTTCTTTTCTCTTCCTTTTGCCTCCGTTTTCTCCTTCTCTCATTCTTTCTTTCTGAATTTCATTCTCTGAAGTACTTTTTCTCAAGCTGTCTTTATTATTTCATCTCCTTTTTATCTTTTCCTTCCCCAAAAATAAGCATCCGAATTTCTCCTTTTCTCTTTCTCCTGCTTCCACTTTCTTCCTCTAACTTTTTTTTCACTCCTTCTCTCATTTTTTTCTTTCTGAATTTTTTCTTGATGTATTTTTCCCCATACTCAAAGAAAAAAAAAAAAATCTGATTCTAATTTAACATCTCTTTATCTCTCTGTGTTTCTCTTTTTCCTTCTCTCTCTCATTCTTTCTCAGTGTTTTTCTCTATTTTTCACCTTCAATCTCTCTCTCTGTTTCTTTCTCATTTTCTAATTAGAAACTGTCAAACAAAATTACCAGCGTCATTGTTGGTTTCTTTAGTTTTCAAATTGGTTTGGCTTGCTGACTAGATATGGATCACATTAACAGAGCACACCATAGGAACTAGAGGGCTGAGAATTAATTCTTCAGGTAAAATTTTAGGATTCTTTAAAAATCTTTCTTGAAATATCATCTTCTAAAATGAGAAAGTATCTTTTTTTGCCTGAGATATGAAGGCAAGATGTTGAAATAATTTTCCAGACTAACCTCATTCATATTGATTTTCTTCTTCATAATATTTCCATCAGTCCATCCTTTAACTTTCTTGAGGTGAACGTGTCAATTGTAGTGTCTTGTAGTAAGTAGTATTCTTATAGTAGCTTACTAAGTTTGGCTTAGTCTTGCACAAAGCATCTGAACATGATGCCCCAGCTGGGGCACCACGCTGGGGTCCAGAGGACCAAAACGAGCCTGATAGAGTTAAACTTCTAAGACGATACAATTGTCCTTTCATAAGGGGGAGGGATAATTTAATGCGATTGACTTGATGTGACCCAACTCAATGTAGCCGACAATACCAGGACAACTTGTACCAACATTTATTACACATTTATTCAATAACCATAAAAGAAGGATATTCCGAATAATGAGTAGGCATTGCCTTTGCAGTGGAATCAATTCATTTATAATTATAAACTAAATATTCCACTCAAGTTCTTTCTTCAGCCCTTAGCCTCCTGCTAGATCTTCACATGCTATATACTGGGAAGCAGACTGGAACGATTGATGAAAATTATGCAATACACTTTATGTGAATTTGAATAAAGTGTATAGAACCAGATGTATAACCATTTCAGAATTTCGTTTCCACTGCATAACTGCATGTATGCATGAATCTGTAATACATCGGCTATCAGTTTTCATATGAGGCAAGTTTTCAAACACAAATATATCACTGTTTATATAGATTACATAAATAATTTACCTATTCAATTTTTTTTCTGTATTTCTTCTCTCTATTGTCATATTTTTTTTCGGTGATAACATCAATATCTCACAAGGTTCGTGTTTTTAATTTGTGAACAAGTAGTTGGCTTGTTTTCACTTTGAATCAACCATATCAAGTCAGTAGCATCAAGTTGACCACATCAAATTGCCCCCCCATCCATTTATAGAATAGGTTGATTATTGTTTACTTGTAACCAAATAAAGTATGTTGCGCTTAAAGGTTTATAGCAGATGAAAACAGGATGGCTAAAGCACTAGGGCATTGGTGCAGTGTGTGCGTGAGGAAAGGGCAGGACAAAAACAGCTTTGCACCACCTTATAAAATTCCTCTTGGTGGCCCCTTGCCTGGCAAAATATCAGAACTGTGGGGCATCTAGTATGGATTGAATTCAGTGGTCACTGGTTTGTGGGACTAAATTAGTAATCATTGTTCACCTCTGCCAACCAATTTAGAGAAGATATACATATATATCTGTATATATCTTCACTTGTGTCAGTCTATTTGTTTGTCCATTCAAAATCTCCGAAAGTTTTCAATGAATTTCAATGAAATTTTGCAGAAGGATAGACTACAAGTGAAAGAAAAATTTGACTGAATTCTAAGATGGATCCAGGAATGGGTTATTGATTGAGTGATATTTTTTCAAATGAAGAAGAGGTAAGGAATATCCTGAAACATGGAAAATCAAAACACAGTAAGTTTGCCTCCATTGTGACCAGGGATGGGAATATGGAGTGGGGGTTACACTGAAGTATTGCATATACCACCTTCTCAATTTCCAGGTTTTTTGTACGTTCAATTTTCTACTAATGAAAACATCATATACCTAGTTCCCTAAACCCAGTCTTACTCTGTATTTAGGTTCTTAGAATCAATTTCTATCACTGATTGGAGCTATATATGAACTAATCTTCATTCAGTTTTTAGTTGGTGTATGACTTCGGCAGAGGTATGCATGCGAGGAGTTTTTTTTGGATGATTGAACTCCTTGTTTTTTGTGTTTCGGCTGATTCATTCTTTGGCTTTCTTCAAGTGTACTATCCAAACATGATTGTGGTAAACAGAATATCCCAATGGTAGTCATGCTGCAACATTTTTTTCTACCTTTGTTCGGCTGAGACTTCAATACCTTGTCTGTGTTGAGTAGTGGAAGCCGAATACTACATTGTAGCGTGGCTACCATTGCATTATTCTGTTTGACACCATTGCAGTCGGATAGTTCACCTGAAGAAGGCTGTAGAATCAATTGGCCGGAATGTTAACTACACAAACAAGGAGAAGAAGTTCAATCGTCTGATATACTATTTCAATGGTATATGACACTTCTCCAAACTATAGACTGTATTATGATACTTCTTCACCAAAAGAAATTTCCAATAAGGTCAAATATAATCAAAAACTTCTAATGGAAAATATCTTATAATTGTTCAACAATTTGATGAATTGATTTGCAAGCATTTAATCAGGGTTTGCCTTGCCTGCATTGATAAATGAACAACACAAATACATGATGCATGTATTGTTTCTTAAACTTTACAAAACTTTTCATGCTTTGTTTTTATTACACAGTGTATTTTCTATGTGTTTTTTTCTCCAAATTATAGACAGTATTGCGGAACTTCACAAAAGGAAATTTCCAATAAGGTTAAGTACGATCAAAAGCTTGCAATCGTTCAACAATTCTCTTTGATTGAAGTCTGTCAGATGATGTTTACAAATTAGTCTCCCGATGATGTTGGCTATCAACTATAGTACTGCAATGACTGAAATTTCAGCACTTCCTAGTTCTACCTTTTCTCCAAATAATCCCATGTGTAGATTATGTTTTTCAGACTATAACTTGTACTTGCACTGAGCACTCTGTTTTGGCAAATGTATTCACCAACAGATATGCAACCAAAAAATATGAAAGAGTACATAAATAATCGAAAAATTGATGAAATACTTGGGAAATATTTTCATGAAAGAGATGATGATTTCACATTATTTCTAAATAAAAAAATCAAGATATATTATTAGAAACTGGTGATGTCTGTCTCAACATGTATAAACTAAAATATTTTCATTAGAAATGCCAACGAATTAAAATGTGCAACATAGAAGAATAAAAAATCAGGTCTGTTTAGTCACTCAATAGATACCATCATGTGACCAACATCTTTTGGCAGCATGCTGTGTTGGGGAAGATCAATTTAAAAATTGGAAAAGAGTGATTGCTTTTTGTTGGACAGTGAACACTAAAAAAGTCTGAATTTTCAAAAAACAAGTGTGAATGTCGCTAAACACAAAAAAGACACCGATTTAGCACCAACTTACATTGAAAATTAACACACTCTAAAAACCTATTTAGGTGAGGAATTTAAAAAAGAAACACATTATTTTGTAGACTTAATAAGTGGTAAATGTTTAAATTTTCAGCCCTGTAGTTCCATTGGCCTGTATGCATGATTAATATGTACATAGTCAGCCAGACTGACTCAAAAACTGAAGAAAACTATTTCAATAGTCTAAGTGCAAGTTTTGGTTTACAGTTTTTAAAATAGCATTTGTAGGAACCCTGGTCCCTTAAAGGCACTCCCCTTGCGACTAGACATAGTAATCCCAATGTCTCTTACACTTTTCAAAACAGCCCGCAAAGTCCTCCCTCAGGATTGCCATTCACTGCCCTATCTCATTATCCTCAATATCCTCCTTGGTTTGAAATCTCTTTGGGGAGAAAAAAAGTCACCAGAAGGAAAATCTGGACTGTACAGAGGCTGACAAACCTGGTTGATGCTGTTTTGTTGAAGAATTCTACACAACATTGTTAATTTCTCAAATTTTATTCTTGGATGAAGTATTGCAACATTATAATTAACTTCGACTAGTTTTTACCTTCATCCTAATTTTCAATTACTTTTTATGACAACTTTGAATTGGACTGTAATCCTATAGCAATGTCTGATTCTCACCAAGGGCTTTTCTTAAGATGACGGTCCAATTCAAAGCTGTGATAAAAAGCAACTAAAAATTTGGATAAAGATGAAAAAATAGTCAAAATCAATAATAACTCTACATGAGATGTAAGGAATAACATTCTCAGTCATTGTTAATGTGACAGTCACACAATATATGTGCTTACTCAATATCATTTTCACTGTCAACTGAGTGACTCCATGAGAGAATCTGCAGTAAAGTCTTCTCTGATTGGTTGCTAACTTACATTCAGGCTTCGCAACTTATTTTTGAGATATATAAAATGGTTGGATACTTAGTGTATTAGTTATTAAATTTCAATATCCAAACGTTCAAGCACATCCATATATGAATAAACTCGCTTTACCGGAGGTTTTCCATCTTGAACATAGAACCAAACGAAGGGACTGACCCTCAAACTTAGAAGTATGCACTGTGCACAGGAAAGAATCATGCTCAACCTCACATGGAGAGATCACAAGACAGCATAATATATTAGGGAAAAAACATAAGATATCATAGAATGGATTAGAAAACTCAAATGGCAATGGGCTGGTCATGTTGATGGAAAGGCAGACTACCGCTGGACGTTGCAACACATAGCATGGATGCCCATAGATTACATGCGGGACTGTGGTTAGCTGAACATAAGATGGCAAGATGAACAAGACAAGTTCAGAAAATATTGGCTCTGTGACTCCCATGATAGAGAGGTCTGGTGAATCCGAGGGAGGGTCTATGTCAAACGACATCAATAAAAGACTGACGATGATGGTGATGATGATCATGCTAATTGGGTTAAAAATATATATAATGATATAAATAGATGTACACTTTGTCATTCCATTTTTTTCCAAATACACATGTAAATGTGTACATTCTCACATTTAAATTCATTCGACATATTATACATGCAAACACACAGATATGAATAACCTCATATGAATATAAAAAGACTGATATAGACTCATGTGCACATATATACACACACCAATGTACAAATACATGCATATATATATATATATATATATATATATATATATATATATATATATATATATATATATATATATATATATATATAAAAAGGTTTTATAGATATAAATATGCATGCACATGTATGCAATCAGGTACACCTAATATAAAAGCTGGGGTCCATAGTTTTGTTCCACATTTAGATGAGTCCATGTTTCAATAAACTTTTAATTTCTACTACCTTGATCCAAGTCCACCCACTAACTTCTTAAAGACTGACCCTTATAAGTCATGCAGAAATGAAGTGAAAACTATGGGGTGGAGGTAGAGTGAGGCTTGTCCGGCATGAAGGCAAAAAAAAACCAACATAACCTAACATTACATTTTAAGAGAAATTGTAGTAAGTGTCTAGAGTGGAAGTTTGACAATATATTAGTATGTTTTTAGTGAAATGAAGGGGAAAAGGGCAAGAAGTTTTTTCTTTTGGCTACTGAAATGTTTGTGTCTAAATCATTTCTTTTTTACAGTTGGTGTAACCTGATTGAATAGGGCTCTTTCTATTTTCATATTTATTTGTATGGATAATATTTTGAGAGCCAAATTTAATATGTTGAAAATTGTGGGCTATGCTAACAATATATCTTGAGCGATTCCACATTATATCAAGCCGCATAATAATGGGTCTACAGTGTACATATGTATATATTTATGCATAATTAGATTGATTAATTAGATATGATGATGTCATAATTCATGTATGTATGTATTAATAAATACATACAGACAGACATATATATATTTACAAATGTATATATTTATGCATATATATATATATATATATATATATATATATATATATATATATATGTCAGTATTCATATATTAATACATGAATGATGGCTACATCCTATTTAATTAACTTTATACAAGCACATCTGTGCATACTTCAATATTTGTGGATGCAATATATTTGTTTATGTGTATGACCAATATTTAATAAGAATTTGCTCACAGCATAATTCTGGAGATAGATATACCAAAGATGATGTATGTATAAGATATTAGACCTTAATCTCAGATGTGAGATATAAAAGGTGGCCTTTATGCAAGGCAGTTTGGCCCACAAGATCTATTGTAAGAGAGAGCTGTAAGTCACAAGATGAATGTTATTCTAGAAATACATCAATCACTCAACGTTCACTAATGGAATCACATAAAATAGTTTTACCATCTGTTTCTGTGGTTGCCATCAGAAAGACTTAACTATATAGATTTTGACTCTCCAGTTTCTTCTTAACTCCTCTCTCTTTCTTGTTGTCCCCCCTCTCTTTCTCTCTTGACCTTTATATTTAAGGGTACATGTATACAATGATATCTCAAGTCTTCTTTCTCAGCATATACATGTATATATATGTGTGTGTGTGTGTGTGTGTGTGCATATAAAGGACCTACATGTAGATAACGATAACTTTATCTATATGTTGTTTTAATCAATACATTTGTCTGTATGTCGTATTGAGATTAATCATATACTTACGTGCATCCATACTTATATAAGTACATGAACATCTATCGTTATACATTATTATGAATATGTATAATCATCACTGTTATTTATCACCGCTACCCACAGCACTGATTTAAATACTGTTGTTGGGTTTAGGTGATTCATGTGTTTTGACATTCATATCTATCTATTTATCATCATCATCTTTATTATTATTTTTATTATTATCATTTTTATTATGATCATTTTTATGTAGGGTGAATGAATGTTTTTCTCAGAAAGTCATTATTTTTCTTTCCTATTTTTCTTCTTTCTTTCTTTGGTTTCCACTCTCCATTTCTTCTCCTTTTCCCTCTTTCTTTCCTTTTCTTTTCTTCTCTCTCCATTCTCCTTGCTCCTCTCTTTTCTTTCTTTCTTTTTTCTTATATCTTTTGTGTGGCTACCACTAATCGAACATAGACACGTACTTAGAATTAAAATATTATTTTAAAAAAAATGGAATTTAAACTGATACAAAATTCAAGATAAGATAAATACACAGAGAGTTTCACTCGAGGATACCTAAGTTAGGTATAAGGTTTAGGCAGGGGACTATTGGATTGAGACAGTTTTTCTAAGCATAAGAACAGTTTTCATCAGCACAATCTTTTGTATCTCCGATATAGATGGTTTTCCTGGAATTTTTTAAGGTGTGCATCAGTATTTTTTTGAATCATTCTTAGCGCTCCTACCACTTCTATCTTCAAACTGGGGCCTAGGTAGGAGCCAAAGGTGGTTGGAGAGAGGAGATCTAGAATCATACTAAGTTAAAACAATATGCAGTCATAAGTTCGTGTTTTTTTCCTAGGGGTGTGATTTTGACCTGGGTCACTCCTCTCAGGAGGTAGCAGACCTCTCCATAGCAAGCTCAGGTATCTGCCAGAAATACACTCCTATAAAAGTCACAACCCAGGGGCCTTACTCCCATTTGTACCACCTCGGTGGATGATAGGATGCAAATCCTTGATTTAAAGGGTGGAGTTGATCCTGGGCAATTCACACCACTTTAAAATCCCATGGTCAGGTTGGCGGGTTATTTCACATACAAGCCCTGCTATCTGTGGTCCTACTGCCATGGCATACTCTTTCCAAAAAAATATTTGCTGGCACAGCCGATCCATTAAATATATACATATATATTCTAAAGTCAGATTATATTCTTAATATTTACAGCATATATATTTCTATCTATGTACACATGCTTACTTGCATGTATATTCATCTATCTATTCATACCCCAGAACATACAACATACTGGAATATTACATTTATATGAGTACGCACTCATACACAAAAAATTTACTCATATATTCATATTTTAAATTATGTACATATAAATAAACAAATTCATTTTTATATTGGTAGGTATTCATATATTTATTTGCATTTATATCTTTACTTTCCTGTATATTTTTTATGTATATTTCATATTTTTCTATGAAAATATACATCATGTATTACTAGCAAAAAAACCATCCCATGGGCAAGGTTTTCTGCTAGTTCTTGCGGAAGGCCAAAATTGGGTCTTTGGTACCAATAAGAGATCACGGATTTGAATTATGTATTCCTTGAATCATTCTGTATTTGGAAATCATCTCCATCATGAACTCTTGGATGACATTTAATTCAAATACTTGGTAAGATTTCACAAAAGATTACAAGTACCCTTATTTGGAGGAAATCTATTAGTTTTTTTTACTGTTTTTCCTAATTTGAAATATGGTAATCTTGAAAACTGAGTATTCTGCAATATTTCATTATGTGATGACAGACTGATCAACAGACAAATATTTACTGAATTATAGTACGATAGATGGAAATCAGATCATTATTATTGGGGTATGCATGAACGTAGATCCCATACTACAATTCTGTATTTTTAAAAACTAATATGCTAAAAACATGCTCCAGAATCCCATTAGTAACCAAAGAAAATTCAGTGACCATAACACTAGTCATCCTTGAGTTATGCAATGACAGACTGATAGACTTTTGGTGAATTAAGGTTAAAATTGTTTTTCATCACGACACTGGGTTGATACACACTATGACTGCTAAAGAAAACAGTATGTAATCAGGGCTTGCCTACTCATTTGGTGAACCTAGACAGTCACCTATGGTGCTAAGACCATAGGGACGCAAAGACATTGGGTGTAAATTCCAAATTGAAAATAATGGTCATTAAAATTCTGATGGGGGACCAAATTTCAAGTCTCACGTCGTGTGCATGAAATCCTTGTTTGAACCTTATATGTAATCAGAAATGAATAAGTACCATATATTCTTGAATATAAGACAAGATTTTTTTAACTAAAAAAAGTCCCAAATCAGTGGTTTCACTGATACTGTTAGTTAAAATGGCCGATACTTTTGCCTATATTATTACTAGAAATGATTTTGGTTGTTTTAACTAAATTTATTTCCATGATTTTGCATGGAATGCAATGAAGGTAGTATATATGGTGCATATTGAGTAAGATGCTTCTAAAATCTTTTTTCCGGGTAGACGGGTTATCACTGATGAGAATTTGACTTTTATGACTTGAAACCAATGATCAATATGTGGAAGATGAAAGAAATTCATGTTTTGGTGACAGCTCACCAATTGCCATAAACAGTATATTTATCTTGTGAGACATTATAGTAAAATAAACAGATTCAGCCGGGATTCAATTTGGTTGATTTGTGGAATTTTTATCGTCAATTCTGAACTTGTCTTATACTATTGGTTGACTTATATTGAAGAATATAGGCTAGCTCCTGATGAGACTTGAACTCACATCCCATATGTTAGAGTTGAGTTATTTTTCAAAATGATGAAAATACAGCAACAAAATCAAACCTCTTCCTCTCTTTTTTGATTTTTCTTTTTTTTTGCTGACAACTACAAAACATGAGAATCCATGAGCGCACAGAAACACACACACACTGACATACAGAGAGAGAGAGAGACAGACTGACACACACATACACACACACACTACAAACATATTTTATATATCAAAAGAGTACTTATCAATGTGAATGAAAATATTGTTCAAAACGTAGTCTGCATTTTTATGACCAAAGTAGCAGCAGTTACTTAGTCAGTGCACCTGCTAACATGAGGCCAGATTTGAAATCTTTTCAAATCTGTTTTTGTAGAAGTTAATTCAAAAGGAAACTGCAGTACTTGCATAAAAGAATGATGCAATTTATTGTGTATACATTTTTTTTTTCTCATTTGAACAGATTCAGAAATTCTGATTCGTGTTTTGTGTACTGGAATAGGAGCGATCTTCTTCGTGTTTTCTCATGTAAGTGGTCTCGTCCAAATATAGATCAGAAAAAGAATTAATTCGGAATAATGCAATGTACGAGACAATACATCCCTGCATCGTATTATGTAATGCAATACAACGTTGGGCAATCATAAAGAATACAATAAAATAGAAGTCAGGGTGCACGTCTACATATTATATACCTATTTGCATCCATGTAAATATATTTAGGAGTGTATATATCCATGTTTTCCTATCTATCTATCCATCTTTTCTCTTCTCTACACATACTTATGCACTAGCATATTAAACTATGATTATTTTTCAAAAACACATAAATTCATTTTTGTTCCCTCCTCTGTTCCTACTGACTCAAATACCCTGGCAGAAAAAAGCATACACATGGCTTATCTTTGATTTTCCTTCTCTTTGTGTCTCAGTCTGCACTTATAAACATCTGCACTCACACACATACACACACACACACACATACACGCACACACACATACACACACACATATATATATATATATATGAATACTCTTCAAGTGAGGTAACTTGTTCATTATAAGCTTATGCAATACTCTTCCAACTTAGGAATAGAATACTCTGGTGAATGGGGAATATATGCGTGAGTAAAATATATCACTTAAATTCAACTTTACTGACCGTCCAGTTCTGCGAAGGGCAGAGGTAAGATGCCAGTTTCTGAGTCTGAAGTGAAAGTTTTGATCCTACCTCGTGGTACTAGATGGGACAATGGATAGTCTATAGGCACACTGAAGAGTTGTAATACAATGAAACTGCTGTCTGTGGATAACACAATTATTTAATCATATATACATATATATATATATATATATATATATATATATATATATATATATATATATATATATATATATATATATTCACAAACACATAATAAAAAATATGCAAATTTCCATTTATATATTCTGTCATCCCTTGGCATTCACAGGGGGCAGGGGCATCAGGGTACTTTGAATGCTCTAAATCCACAAATAATTTTTGCTGACCCATGCCAACCCTTTCTGTCCCCAAAACTCATAAATCTTACACCATGAATTTTGGATAATCAAAGACATTCCCAAATTGCAAACATACAAATGAATAAAAGAATAGAGTAAAAAATTTAAATTTTAAAATGACTTTATTTTTTCTGGTGATAGATCTGTCAATCATGACAGAATCAATATTCTTTTTAGATAAAATCATAAATACTGGTTTAATCTGCTCTGGAATCCTCAGTGAGTGTTCAACTTTGTTATTTTCTTGCTGTCATGATCAAAATTAAACTTTCAAAAAAGATATTCAATAATTGCAATATATTTTAGAAGAGTGTTAAAGAAGTATGAAGTAGATGCCACAAAGAAAAAATATAGTTAATCAACGAAAAACAAAAGATTCATAAAAAACTTCAGCACAGTGATTATTAACAATTTTTTTTTCATTTTCATTTTATGATTTACCTATATCTTAAAATCTTTGTTGTGTTTTAAAATTTTGATCCAGACTGAGAAAATTTGCGATACAAAGCACCAAAAATATCAAGATAAAGATAAATAGAAACATGAAAATGAAAATAAATTGTTGATGAAGAATTACAATATTTTATCTACTAAAAAAAATTGATATGTTTACAATACGGTGGAAAAATATCTAAAATACCTTTTGACTAACTAGTTTGTAAGTTTGGGTTTTCCTCCACAATAAGTTTTCAACAGGGTTTAGATTGTCTACATAAATCATTTATTGTTAATAATTTTCTAGTCTTTTCTTAGTATTAACACTAAGATTATTTCAATGCATTTATGATTTCCTAGATTTTTTCAAACTTTTTACGTTTTGTTTATACTGTACTGTGTAATTTACAATGAATTGGGTTTTTTTTGCGGTATGCTGTAATATTCCCCAAAATATTTCCGTTAAATTATTCAAAACTGTATGGATACCCCACTTCCATAGAGGGATATATATATATATATATATATATATATATATATATATATATATATATATATATATATATATATATATATATATATATATATATATATATATATGTGTATATGTATATATATGTATATATATATATATATATATATATATATATATATATATACAATAATGCTACATTATTTGAAAATATTTATATAAAAAATTATATAAAAAGTAGTGCAGTTGAAGTTTTAAAATTCAATTTAATAACCATGAAACCTATGTTGGGTGTTTTTTCTCTCTAATCTCAAGATACACACACATATATATATATATGTATATATATATATATATATATATATATATATATGAATCGATGGATAAAAATCTAAGAGAAAAGCAGGAATTACATCTGGAAAATTTTTACTATCACATGGGCATGTTTTGATGCTCTTCAACCATAGCCAAATAAAGTTTTCCTGCAAGTTTCCCTGAAGAAGGATGGCTGGCAACCATTGAAATGCATTGAAACATGCCCATGTGATAATAAAAAATCTCAAGATGAAACATTTACTTTTCTCTGAAATTTTTTCTCTTCACCTTCCAAATGTCATTTTCATCAACATTCTGTCAGATCACTTCACATTCACACAACAAACATATATGTATATTTATATGAATAAATGAATGAATGAATGAATGGCTTGGCTTTGTGAACAAAGATTGACAAGAGAGATAACTGCAGAAATGGAACTATAGACTATGGGATCAGCGTGTGGAGTTTCCCTCCTACCCAAGCAATGGATTTTTAGGGTGAGACGGAATTTTCAAAAATCTTATTTTATAAGGTATATGCCCGAGTTTAATGATATAGATTATAAAATATGAAAAAATGTATTGAAGCTCTATTTCGGGAATTCTATCTAAAATACAGAGCACTCTTTCTTGTTAACAAATACACAGAAACAATATATATATATATATATGAATGAATGAATGAATGAAACTGATAGGAATGAGACAAACTCAGGAGTAAAAGTGTATGAAGACTTTATTAGTTAATTAACAATTAATATGCTATACATGTTTTGGGGAGGACTCTCATCTTCAGCAGCATGCGTATACATTTATATATATTTGTGTTTCATCTGCAGACACCTGTTTCGATGTATTACATCTCTTCAGTGTGGCTATAGACTTTCCATTATCCCATCGAGTACCATGAGGCAGAACTGAAACCTTCACTTCACACCCGTAGACTGAGATCCTACCTCTGGACTACGGAACTGGACAGGCAGTAAGACAATATATACATATATATTTATATTCTAGAAAGCTTTACAGCTTTGAAGAGTTCTTTGGATTTTCCTCTCTTTGACCCTTTTTTTTCCCCCCTCCTCTTCCTTTTCCAAGTTCTCCCATTCTAAAGTAACAAATGAGAATGAAATAAAAAAGGAATTGAATCACAGAAAAATAGGTCAAGTCATTTATTTCATAGGTAAAATAATTTCATTGGACTTTCTTTTAGTGTCAGCGATTTTATTGCTTGCTCAAGACTGCAATTCTACAATGATCATCACCATCACAAAGCACTCCACTTACTAATCATCATCAGCATTATGATGAATCATCATGATTACCACAGCCATTTTTATCCTAATCAATACCATCAGCAGCTTTCTCACCTAAATCACTGTGACTGTCTATTACCAATTAGCCATCATACCACTGATACCATCGTACTTATCACCGCCAATCATAATGATTATTCCATTGATCATAATCATCATCAGCCTTTTACTGTCTGTCGTTGGATGTACCACCATTACCAAGAACATTTTAACCTCCATAACGACCATCTTATTAAACAATACCTCTCTTGCAACCATTCTAACCATCAATATTATTGACAACTACAAAGCTTAATTCAAGTTTGGTACAAAGTTAAAGTAAGGGTAAACTGGGTTGCACCAATCTTCCAAGTAGTTATAGCCTGCCCAGAAAATCAACATTCAAGATCCTTGGTATTTATCTGAGCTCGAAACCCAACCTCAGACACCAGTTGGAAATATATAGCTATTTTAGTCATGAGGCAGGCCTCGTCAATACCATTAACATTTCATAACCATTATTATTTTTCACAACAAACCCACCATCTCTAATCATAATTGCTACCACCATAACCCTTGACCAACCTTAGCAAGACTCATCATAAACACTTATACTGTCAATACCATTATTGACAGAATCATTGTCTTTTACTTTTTTCTAACTTCATTGGTAGATGTATATATATATATATATATATTCACTAGTGCCTTTCCGTCCATCTGTTTGTCTGTCCTTCCGTGTGTCTGTCCTTCCGTGCATCTGTTGGTCTGTCCTCGGGATAACTCTAAAAGTTCTCAATGGATTTCAATGAATTATTGCGGAATAGTTTGGCCATGGGCTACGGAAGAAGTGAACAGATTACTATTGGTTATGAAGGCAGTAAAAGGATATGCAACCAAATACTAGGCCAATCTATCTATATGATGAACAGGGTGATTTTTCCATTGTTACAATGATCTCTTCCACTCGAATGCAACAAATATTTCCTACCTACCATTCAAAATGATGGATTCTTCATTTTCTTTTAATTGAAACCTCAGATGAAATTGCTTCAATGTAATCATTTATCTACAAAACTCACTGTTTTTGAGTAGGAAACTATATATGTATATATTTTTTGTACTTTTAAGTAGTGAAACTATATATATATATATATATATATATATATGCATGTAGCTATGTATGTATGTATGTATGTATGTATGTATGTATGTATGTATGTATGTATGTATGTATGTACGTATATTTCTTTTCTAAAAGCAATCATCTTATAGAAATTTAAATGTATTCATCTATATTATGTATATACATATCATATTACATTATATATACATACGTACATATATAAATATATGTATGTATATATATATATATATATATATATATATATATATATCTATGTATATACACATACATACATACATACATACATATATATATATGTATGTATGTATGTACATGTATATATTCCTTTTTAAAAAAGAATCATCAAATACAAATGAAAATATATCCATGGATTTTTTTATGGGAAATAACTGGTGTGCGAATATTTTTTACCCTTCCCAATGCTAAATTTTTGTTATTCTCTATATTGTTTGCATTGCAAAACTTGAACACATTATATTTAAATTGCCTTTTCTTTGACATTGTATAGCTATCCAACCTGTTCAGTTTGCATATTTCACATAAGTATTTCAAAATACAAAGAAAATTAAAAATTATTTATTTCACTTTATGTAATATTTTTGTCATGTCTGCATGTTGCTGTTCATATCAAATGCATATTTTGGATATCCATTATTTAGTTTTATTTTCGGGGGTTTTTGTTTTTTTCCCCCAGAATATTGAAGTTGGTTTATTTTGTTGCCTTTTTCAGATAGAATTTAGTTCAGTGTGTTGAATCTTTTGGGATTCGTTAGTTGCATTTCATTACGGAATGTAATAGACAGGCTTGGCCATTTTTTCTAAATTATGTCGGTCAGCGTTTTTTTATCCTGAGCTCTCTGATATATTTTTGATATTTTTCATAACTCACCCTGAAAGGTTTTGGTCTTAGGAGAGACACCAATATCTGACATAAAGAAAAGAAAGATTATTGTTTTCTTCTGGGATGCAGCATTGTGAGACAATAAAGTTTACTGGAAAAGTTAGAGATCTACTATGATTAAAAAACAAACAAATATGGAAACTATCTGTATGTAAAGGGAAGGACAAAACAATGGAAAGTAAAATGGTGGAAAAATTACTTGATGACAATTCAATATGGATGAAGAATTGAGGAAACTTGCGATCGTGAGAAGAGAAATATGACCTGGGCCTCTAAAAACTACAACCTGTCACAAGATTAGAAGAGGCCTCAAACTTGGTGGTTCAATGGTTTTACTACTGTGCTACTGAGACAGGAATTCAACTCAAAGTGTAGTTACTGCCTTAGAAAAATTTATTGAAGTGTGTTGGACAATAGTTTTTCGAGATTTGACCTTGGGCAAGACTTTTCACCTTATGTCAATGAGCTTTACTCTCAGAAGGATTAAGTGGCAGATAAAGAGGCTCCTAATCTCCTCAAGTAATGTATGATCCAAATTCTCCTAATCCATCTTACCCTGAAGCAATCCCCAAAATATTCTTGGCCATTTTTTTCCTTTTTCTCTTTGTTTCGTTGTCTTTAACCAGTAAATAATGGATCAATTTCTTATTTGTTTTGCTGTTTCCATCTTGGGATCAGCCGGATCAGATGGATAATAAGGAAAAAAATCTGGCTCAAAGACATTTTCGGACAGAAAAAGGGTTTAGGGTTGGGTGGGATGGAGAGATAATATTTCTCATTCTTAAGAGCACCATTTCTACTGAACTGGAAAGTTTCTGGATACAAAGACAACTATTGTTTATGGTGTAGACAATTTACTTACGGCTTCCCATTATTTTTAGCATTTGAACAGAGATTTGATTGCTGTGGAATTCACGTTCAATTCACTTCTCTTACAAAATCAAGTATGGAGTGAAAATTTATGGAAGCACAAAACTGATATATTTCCACGTAGCACTATCAACTACTTGGAGATTAATTTCCTTCCTGTAGTTTTATTCTGCAAAAGAATTAAAAAAAAGGTTAGTATTCAGTCTATCATCACCCAAATACAAGTTTAATCAAGATAAGTTTCATTTCCAAAGCCAGCTATTACCAAGACCCTTGGATGAATATTGCAAAGTTATCCGGGGTTTATTACTATCGAGCAGTTTGAATGAGAAACTTGAATGAACACTAGTTCCGTAAGACCCTAAAAACAAGTTTCATCTTACAAGAGATTTGACTTATCAAAACTAAAAGTTTCAAATATAAGTACCTAAACTCTACTGTACTCATTGAATTTAAAGAATATTCTACTTCCTTTGTTTTTGCATTGAGAACATTCTAATTGATTTACTTTTGTTCAGCTCAGTGGTAAGAGCAATGCTACGTTAAAGCGGCAGTCCATCGGTCACTGGTCGATTCCTACAGTCGCCGCATTTTCTCTAATTGTTTATTCTATTTATGCTATCTTGGCCAAGTGACACAATGTATTAATGGTAGCTCATTTTAAATAGAATTTCAGATGATTAAAGAAGTTTGAAAACAGTACTACCATTTATCAACTCAGCTCTCTCGCCTTTTGTTTGGTGGTGATCATAAAAAAGTCTGAAATTTTGAAAAACAAGCATGGTTGCTACCGAACTCAAAAAGCGATCAATTCAGCATAAGCTTACATTGCAAATAGAGTCCCCTTCCCTCTACTAAAAACTTATCCACTGGTAAGGGAAATTAAAAAAAAAACAAAAATGTTTCTTCTCAACATGATTGGGAGTTTATATTTAAGTATGATTTCTCCTCCATTATTGCAGTCTGTATGTATCATACATATATAGCCAACTTAAAAACTTGAGAAACCTTTGTTGACAGTTTTAGTGACAGTTCTAGTTGATGGTTTCTTCAGATTTTATAACATGATAGAGATGGAAGGATGCATTGAATGAGTGAATGGAAGAGAGAGAGAGGGGGGTGAAAGGGAAAGAGAAAGGAAAGACAAAGTGAAACTAAGGAAAAGAGAGAAAGAATAATGATATCAGTTATTTGAAATGGTTTTGACGTGGGCTTGAACACTGACCATTTGCCTCAACTCCCATTAAATCCTTTTTTATACAAATTCCAGAGACCATAGAGTTATCCATTGCAGGTATACGAGTTCTGTCTGGGAAAAATCTGGCCATTTGATATTAAAGAAAAGCTCCCCTACACAGTCAATAATTGGACAGCCACAGCATCAAAATCTGAAGCCATGTAAAAAGAATTCCATTGAAGAATAAATATGGTCAGAATAAATTCTATGTAAGACATCACTGGTGTTTTCCATTGGAAAAAAAATATTATTTAAAATAACTAGAAACATCTTGATTCTGGAGAATCTATCTGTTATTGATAAACTCTACCAGTCAAAATAAGGCCCCTAAAAAGTCTAAAACCCATTTTTTCCAAAAAAAAATTTTTTTAAATCATTTTTAGAAAGGATCTAGTGGATGCCAATTTTAAGTCAGCGGACAAAACAGTATGGCCAGGAGTGCTGAGGCACAAAATAACATGCAAACTCATGTACATTTAAAAAAGGATAGAACCCTTCACTACTTTTTGTGGTTATTATTATTCAATAGCCAACTTAAGGCAATGGCACTTTGGTTTCTTTCTAAAGTACATCCCTTGGGATCTCATACAATTATCCCAGCCCCGCTTTTTAAAACAGTTTGCAAAGTCCTCTTTCAGGATAGCCATCAGTTATCTAGATGCATACTCCTTAATCTTGTTCATAGTCTGAAATCACTTTGGAAAAGGCAGAGGTCAGAGGGAGCCGATTTTGGACTGTAGAGGGAGGGACTGACAGATTTTTGTGAGGTGATGTATTGTAAAAAAACCCTGCACAAGATGTTAATAATGACTTTCAAAGTCAGTATACACAAGCTAACAAATGGCCTCTAACTATTGACTGAATCAACCAGCAGGAGAATATCTGATCATGCATGCACCATTTTGTGATATTCAGAGCGGCAGTATTATCATCGGACAGACCTTGAATATGTACAAGGGATTGCAACCCGTCTCACAAGCCATTGTTTATAATCTGAATCCACAGCTGTTCCTTCACAATCGCTACCTTGTGTCAAACTTATTTAAGCTAAAAGAGCTTATACAATCTATATATTTATATAGAGGTGTACAATGAACATATTTACCCCATCCCTCTCACATAAACACATGCACGCATAAGGGAATGAGGAAAGATTTTTGAGTGAATGAGAGTGACTTAAACAGACAGTCTGTCATGAAATAATTCAGTTTCACACAAAAATAATTGTAGCCTGGATACTGTCCCCATTGCATTAATACCCCACCTCATAAAAAAGAAAATTACTTCTTCATCCATGCTCCAAATGCCCAGGAACCAGGAAACAGAATAATAGAAGATACATACATATATATATATATATATATATATATATATATATATATATATATATATATATATATATATATATATGACCATACAAGGTATTTTATGTAATGTTTTCTGGAGACCATATCAAATTCATCTACTTACAAGAATAAAGCTTAATCCAGATTGTAAGGACAAATGTATACAGTCTTACTTACATCTAACTTATGAGATTATATTTCCAAATTTAGATTTACGTCTGATTTAATGCAGATATCTACTCCCTTTGGGAATTGAGGATTTAGCAAATATCCAAATGGAATGACTGTGCTAAGCTTCGGATATAAAAGACGTTTTCTAAGGTGACTGACTTGTAGAAAGAACTTTACTGACCATGTTACTGGTCTGTTGGAAAAAAGTCAGAGCACCCACCAGAGACAGAAGAGAGAATCTTTTTGCCATAGCCAGATTAAGCTAGCATGGGTTCTAGTGCATATGTTATAAGGGGCCCTAAATTGAAAAACACACATAAACTAGCATTTCAAGGGAAATTATGAATCACTGACTCCAATAAATACTCCTTTTTACCTTGTAAATTTAGCAGTCATGGTGAGAAAATTTAGTCAAGTTGATGAAAATACTACTGGTATTATTTGAACTATACATTCGTGATTTAACCTTCTTCATCCTGGTCTTGTTAGTCACTTGATGGGAACTTTGATGTGATCAATGTCTTTAGGCGGCATGCCATTTTGGAAGTGATTAAAAAAGGGGTGATCAATGAATGTTACATCTTTTGTCTTTGTTAGACCTGAATTCACATAAAACTATCAGGCAAAAAGTTGTGACTAATTTAGCATAAACTTACATTGTACTTTTGAGCTCCCACAAAAAAAACAAGCTTCTACAATGAATGGTTAGGGCTGGGTAATATTACCTACATAGATACATACATAGGTATCTATAAAAAATTGTCAGGAAATATGCATAACCTTGATCAAGTGATAGAATTTAAACTATTTGGGGGAGGGGGTCGTGGTGAATAGTGACAGTAACAATAACATTCTAAATTGAAACCCCCACTGAAATCTATTTTGGAGGGAAATTTTAAAAAATCAAAAGATTGTTTTCCTTACTCATTGAAGGGAGTGTGTGCACAAAATTTCAAGTTTCTACTATGAAGGATTAGGGCTGGGCAAAGTCTGATAGATAGATACTTACAAATATAAGAACAACCTAATGACCAACGTAAATTCAGTAAGTGTATCTGTTGTGGGTAGTGGTGATTAACAACCGTAAAAATTACAAGCACAATAGATGAGATACATGTGAAAAAGTGTGTTTTTTCACCCACCACCCACCCACTGATGTCTTTTGCAGCTAGGGTTGATCGATTAAAAAGTAGGAAAAGGTGGGGATCAAGGAATAAATTTCTTCTTTTGCCTTTTGTTTGGATGTGATCACTAAAACGTCCAAATTTTCAAAAAAACAAGTGTGAATCTGGCTGGATACAAACAAAGAGACCAATTTAGCAAAAAATTGCATTACAAATCGAACTTTCCCAATCAAAAACCTAGAGGGGAATATGAAAAAAAAGAAGGTTCTTCTCTCTACTCATTGAGGGGTGTGTGTGTACAAAATTTCAAATGTCTACTAAGAATGTTTAGGGCTTGGTGAAGTTTGGATACATGTATACATATAAATGTCACATGAATAACCTAAACCCAGCAGCAGTGTGTAAGCCAGTTTGTTGTGGGTAGCAATGATTGATTATGCAGGAAAAAAAAGCAAGTCAAGAAATTTGGGGATCAAGTTTGCGGTCGTCGTAAAATGTATTGAAATACAATTATTTTTGTTGGTATTAGATGTTCTGAAGAAGGCTGGAGCATTCACCGTCCAACACAACATAGTGAAACAGGAAAGATGAGTAATATCATCTTTCTTTACTTTTATTATTATTAGATTAAGTATTGTCAACCGTTATTCATTTTTGACTGGTTTTTGCTACTTTTCAATTCTAGTTGCGCTTTTAGAAATGACAATCTAAAACTGTCAAGAGAACAAAATAGGTTTTTTTAAGTTTCTTAGTCAGTCCAGCTGGCTATGTATGAATGGATGAATGATATGTACAGCCTGAATTGATGGAACTAGACGGTTGAAATTCTCAACATTTACTTTCTGATAGGTCATGAGAAAAGATTTTTTTTCAATTCCCCCTAAATAGGTTTTTGATAGGGAGTCTAGTTTGCAATGTAATTTTATGCTAAATTCATCCCTAGTTTTCTAGGTTTTTTTTTAAAATTCAAAAGTAACATATCGCTAAATGATGATGGTTCCTATTGAGTGACTAACCAGACCTGTTTCACTTCTTTTTAATATCTGATCTGCCTCTCTTTCTTTCATCCTCCCATCTTTTCTTCCTTCTTTTGTCCTTATTTCCTCTCATTCCTCCTAAGTCCAAACTTTTTCTCCTCTCCTCTTCCCTGTCACTCTATCCTTATCTCTACTCACTTCTCATTCCTCTCTCTTTTCTTCTCCTTAAGAAATACTTTCTTCCTCCACCCCTAATCCCCATGTACCCCCTGGTCTTCAACTCCTCCCCTTATCCCTCCTTCTGCATGACCGATGCCGCAGCACCACTTTCTTCAGCTCTTGCATCTCTCGTATCAACCCGCAAAAGCTCCAAACGTTCTCCTCTCTTCGTCTCGTCCAGTCCAACCCACCACCCCTGCCCCGTGCAGCCATTTTCTTCCCACCATGTCCCATCAAGATTGTCCTTTTGGTGATGAATGAACATTCGAATCGTATCAGCTGCCCACACTTGCATTTTATTTACTCATTCATCTTATTCCTCTTTTACATTTGTCTTCACAATTCCTCAAGTGCAAGCTGGACTAAGCCAACAGCTCGATCTGTGACCCATCCTTCACTATAGACTATTTGACATCGGTGCACCTATCCCATTTCACTACAACATACAAAATCTCTTCTCTAACCATAACCTCCGTCTATTTTCTTTTGTTGTCAACATGTCTTGCACTCGAATGGTACACTGCTGTACGGTCTGATACCTATTACTTTTTCTGTTGCTAATGATATACTGATTTATCCCTTTGTGCATCAACTCGTGAACTTAACCCTAATTTTATAAAACTGCAAATCATACAGCCTATATACTATGATTATATTTACTATATTGTGTTAGTGTTAATCATGTTTCTACAAAGCTATTTTCATTTCTGATTACTTACAATGCAGATTACTCTTGAGAAAGCCATGAACTTGACGATTCTTTTTTTAATACCATTTTCTTTAATTTGTCTTTGCTGGTATTCATCTGGCTGCCTCTATACCATTCAAAAGTGTCAATTTATAAAATTCCAGGATTAGAAAATTTATCATAACTCATAATAAAATATATTTTTAACTGTTGTTCTATGAAAGAGTGCTGGTCATTATTTAGATATGATCCTGTTTTGCTTATCTGTGAAAAGAAGCTTTTTTTAGCTTTGTGTTATCAAATTGTTTTTTTTTTAAGAAAAATCCAAATTGTAATTTGTTTGTTGTTTATTTTATTTATTAGTTTACTGATGCTGTCAAAAAAATGATGGCTGTATTTGAATAATTTTGCACTGAGCCAAGAAAATATCCAAAACTTTATTTTGCTCCACATTTTCTCGTGTGTGTTCAACTAGAATGGATCAGGATTTTCATGCATTTGCAGGAAAGTCTTATACGTAATATTCACTAGCTTACCGAAGCTGTCAAAAAATGGCAGTTACATTTAAATAATTCTGCAGTTGCACAGTATTACAAAAAATATCCAAAACATCATTTTGCTCTGCATTTTCCTTGTTTATGGTCAACCAGAATAATCCTAGATTATTTGCAAAAAAAAAAAAATAAAATAAATGAATAAACAAGGGAGTTTGCTCCTATTAGAATCTAATAGTTATATCCCTGACAAAAAAATGACAATCATGACATTATATAGGTATATTCATGTATTTATTCTTGTTTGACCAAAGTTCTATCATGATCATGATCAGCAGCGGCCTTTTTGCATCCGCCATTGGACATAGACCTTCTCTAAGATTTGCCAGACCTCTCTGTCATGGGCGTCACGGAACCAGTACTTTCTGAACTTGTCTAGTTCTTCACACCATCTTATTTTCTGTTGACCTCAGTTCCGCATATGATCTCTAGGGATTTATGCTGCGATGTCCAGCGGTTGTCTGCCATTCTTGCTAAATGACCAGCCCATTGCCATAAGAGTATTTTAATGGATTCAATGATATCTCTGATTCCTGTTTTTCTAATATATCAATATACTTTCTTGAATAATTTTCTTATATACTGTGCTGTCTTGCAGTCTTTCCATGTCATGTTGTGCATGATTTCTCTCCTGAGCATGTTGCATGGTTCTCAGTTCAAAGGTTGAGCTTGCTTTACCAAGAGCCTGCTATCCTAGAGTGAGTCTTTGCTTTATTCCCTCTTCTTTTGAGGATAGCATTAATTGCCAGACTGAGGAGAGAAATGCGTGATAGCTTGTCAGTTGTACAGCAAATGACAGCTACACTATGACATGCTGGAAAACTCACCGAGAAGGATCCTAAAATCTCCAGATTGAGGTATCATACTGAGCAATTGAAATTGCTGGAGTAATGGACCCAAATAAATATTGGAGAATAAAATGGAGAGACTGTTGCCAGTTTTTCAGTAGAATACACTGTAATGACATGCTTAGGAGAAGGATACTCCAATAGAAAACCTACAATCTAGGCACCGAACTGCCATCGTCCTATTTTCCTGGGCTATGGCAAGTGAACCCCGAGTTTGAAGGTTGGAGCTGGTAATATGGGAAACGAATTCCACCATAAAGATTCATAGAACAGGCCTGAGGACTTTCCACACAGTCCTGTGTAGGTCTTACTGGCCATCAGCAGATCTTCTAAATCTCTGTTCACCAGACTGTATTGACTTGAATATTTACTAAGCAAAAAGCCACAAGTGCACAGCTGTAAATGAGAATTGCACCCACTATAACAATAGTGGTGCAAGAGATCACCTTGCCAAATGCTTTTCAATAGCGAGGTCTCTATAGTGTTTATTGAACCTAACTTAGTCAGGCTCAAGGCTAAAGGTATGGGGCACCAAGTAGAGCTTGACATCACTGCAGTAATAATGGTCTGTAGATCAAATTTACTTACAACTACTCCACAGCAATAAACCCTTGTTACTTACTAAAGTTAACCTTGTTGAGTGTTCAGAACCAGGTGAGAATCAAACTCACTACAGTAGAAATGGTCTGTAATCACAAATGAGGTGCTCTAGCAGAAAACTA
Source organism: Thysanoteuthis rhombus (assembly GCA_963457665.1). Lineage (NCBI taxonomy): Eukaryota > Metazoa > Mollusca > Cephalopoda > Oegopsida > Thysanoteuthidae > Thysanoteuthis > Thysanoteuthis major. The sequence goes on from OY735207.1 coordinate 63,042,240, forward strand.
CGAGTGTTGACCATCAAATGAAACGGATTTCACTATAGAAGTAATGATTTGCAAAGCTAGCTTGTCAACCATTACTCCATGGCAAGGCACCCTACTGTGTAGACTGTGCAGGTTGGGATTAGTTTGTAACTTCATTGAAATATGAAATTTAATGTCTATTTGACACATATAATCTGAATCTAAAGAGATCAGTTATTTGAATAACAGCTCAGAAAGGATCTCATTTTGATCATAAAGAAAGCAGTAATCTTAACTAACAGATAAAGAAGTGCGTGTAAAGAAAATCTGAAAAGAATACCTGTTGAAGGCAATTATGTTCTTTATAATAGCAATATCATCATCAGCCTTTTAGCGTCTGTCATTGGACATAGACCTTCCCTAAGATCATGGGCATTGCAGAGCCAGTACTTTCTAAATACACCTAACTCATCATGTCATCTTACTTTTTTGTTTGCCAAAATTACACATATGATCTCTGGGGATCTACACTGTGAGTAGTGATGTCCAGTGGTTGTCTGATATTTTCACTACATGTCCAGCCCATGACGTTTTTTTAACTGTTTCTATGATATCTCGGATTCCTGTCCTTTCTCTGATATACTGGGCTGTCTTATGATTTCTCCATGTAATGTTGAGCATGATTCTCTCATGTGTGTGTTGCATGGTTCTCAGTTTTAGGGTTAATCTTTTGGTCAGATCCGATGTTTCAGCTCTATAGGTGACTATTAGTAAGATGCATTGGTTGTAAAACCTTCTTTTTAGGGCTAGTGGGATTTGTGTGTTCTTGAAAGTAGCCAGCAACAGTTGCTTACCAACTTTCTTTACTATTAATAAAGGAGTTTGGATCATATGATACCTGACATCAGCTAATTTGGATTGCAGTCTCTTTTGATTGTCAGATCATTGGTTTGTACTGGGTATTGATTGAATCATATTGGATCATAATTTAGATATCTGAGAAAAATGATTTCATAAATGATGAGTGAATCATTGTAAGATAGATGACACTTATCAAATAATTTTATTTTTTAGTTTTTCAAAAGCTAACTTGCTAAAAATATGCCTTGGGATCCCATAAGTACGCACAGAAATCTTCATGGCAACATGTTAAGTGGTTCCTGAGTTATGCTATCACATACAGACATATAAACACATACTTGGTGAATTATTGTTAGATATCAATTAGGTTTCTTTGGGGTCAATCTATTGATATCTAAAAATTTTTTTTCCCATTCTAAGCAGATGTAGTTCGGAATATTTTCCAAGTTCAGGAATATTTATTCTAATTATATTTTTCATTGTTTCTAATGATTAACTATGAAATCCTTAATCCGCTTCTTGGCAACTATACAAAATTTCTACTCATTTTGATTAATCCAAATAGAGATTATATTTCATTGGTATATTCAATACAACTCTATGTAGGCTTGTCCTTATCTTGACGCATGAAATGGTAAACAACTCTTTGGCTTCTTGCCAAAGATCTTGTTAGTAACAAAGTCATTTTTATCCCATTGTACTCTACTGTATGCTTTCATCCTTATCTCTTTGTTGTCAACACACACACGCACACTCGCACACACATATATATTTGCGTACTGTTAAGTATTGTAATGTAAACATTTTTGTTGTTGTCATTAGAAAATCTGAGATGAACTATAATCATTCTTCCACAAGTTATTTAGAGTAGTATATTCATCTTCGTTGTTTTCATCAACATGTTTTAGCCAATGAGTTCCTTGGTCTTCCTCAAGAGTATGTTGCATCTATTAAATTCTTGTGTCAGCTCAGGGCTTTTTTAGGCACAGATCTGTGAATTGCTTGCACCAAGGACATAGCAAAAGAAATGAGAAATATCATGAGGACAACCCAGAGGCAGTTCCAGAAAATAAAAAGATGTAGAATACTCTGGTTCTTTGAGATCCAGGCTGGTAGATGGAGGATGAGATGGTCTGCCAGTGCCAGCAGACCACAGGGTGAAGATAAAAGAAACAGAATAAAAATACCGGAACAAGTGAATAAGGTCTAGAAAATAAGAATCAGTGTCATTCCAATCATAGCCCAGTGATCAATATTACAGGAAGAGTCACCTAATTAAATCTGTATGTATATGCATATATTTGAAGAGTGTGGTTTCAAAATGCGATAAGCACCATTTGAAAAAATTCATTTCAAAAGCATTTTCTGGATTTCTATGTTCTTATCTTATCATAACCTTCTTATGCATATGTAGTTTATAAAGTTTTAATAAGATGAAAAGTTCAAATAAAAAATTTGATTTTTTATTTAACTAAACACATTTATTTTTTCAAATGGTGCTTATCGCGTTTTGGAACAACATTTTTCATTTACATGTACGCGTATATATATATGTGTGTGTCTGTGTCTATACATATATGTGTGCAAATGTGTATATGCATAAATGTGTGTGTGTGTGTGTATATATATATATGTGTGTGCATATATGTATATGCATAAATGTGTGTATGTTTGTCTATATATATATGTGTGTGTGCATATATGTATGTGCATAAATGTGTGTGTATGTATGTATGTATATGCATGTATATTTATAGATAGATATAGAATCCAACAAGATTAAAGTGTTCTGACATTTAGGAATGTTTGTTTTTCTTTTTTTTCTCAATTAGTCCTTGAATATTTTTCGAAACTTTCTTTTTCAACATTATTTTTGATGAATCTGCACAAGCGAAAGATGCAAAATAAATTTTCTCAACTGCCAGGATATATATATATATTTATATACATGCATAGATATGTGTATGGATAGATAGATAGATAGATAGATAGATAGATAGATAGATGTTGTTTGGAAAGTGATATCACATTTTCAAAGATGCAAATGTAATTAAATAAAATGTTATTAATCAATTACAATTTCTTTAATCAATAGTGATCACAGACGTTCAGCATTGGACCAAATTTTTGATTCCCCATCAATAAAATTCTGGAGTTTTGATGAAAGGTGACAGACCTGAAATAAATTCTGTTTTATTTCTAGATATTCTTGCAATAAAAAAGTATTCACAGAGTACAGAGTGCTAATTTGGAACTGCTTTCCTGAATTTGCAGTAACAGAACCAATTGTAAACATACTGAAGGAGAGGATGAAGGAACTATGGAAGAATCAGACCTTTAAATATAATCACGGAACCAAGATTATGCACATCTTAAGCAAAGGAGTGACCCACTCTAGCGGAGACAACAAGCCCTAGGACCTGGAGTAAAAAATCTAATCTAACTCATTATTAACACTTACTTTTAGGTGTTCTTATCATCCAACTATAATTCACCTAGTGTCTGTCTGTGTGTGACAGTATAATACAAGAACCACACAACATATCCCCATGAAATTTTCTATGAGTACTTATAGAACCCCAGGCATGTTTTCTTGTGTAAGTTTTTGAAAATATCATTAAAGAAATGTTAGTTTGTGGTCTTTGTACTAATCCTGAAAATATTGCTCTTGATTTCCATCTACCTATCTTACAATGTAATACAAAAAATTTTATTCTTTTTCTCAGCACATGAAGTCTAAGTAATCAAATTGGTGCTTTGTATTGAATTGAGATACCCCTGAAAAAAAATTTTGATCTCTTATTGGGGCCAAAAGTCTCAAGAACTAGCTGATAATCCTGATAGTGTTTTCAGCTGGTTAATCTCAAGTAAAATATTTAAAGTTCTTCCGTACTGAATTGGAGATTCAGGTATCTTAATGATTTAGGCATTGAGAATGGAATTGGTGAACCAAGTTCAAACTCTTGCTGAGACAGTTTGAGTTCACTTTGTACAAATGCCTTTGGGAAAGGCATGAACTCATTTCTTCCTCCAACTATTGGTAGATAAGAGGGTAGTTACAACCCTTTAGTCTAATAAGGTTGTCCATCTTTGATGCCTGGCTTGCACTTTGGCTCCATAAGATTCCATGATTGCCTCAAGCAAGATCGTTTGATATATGGAGACAAAAACACAGCCTCCTGTCATTTGACACAGAAGCAACATGAAAGTAGGTTAGAATTTGATGATTCGTACTTCACTTAATTCAGTTGCACTGACACATGCACTGTTAAAAAAGTCTCTGTCACTAGAATCTTTTCAAAAAACATTATTTTTTGGATGTATGCTATTATCCGTGGTTGATATTTTCCTTGTTAGCAAAATTGATTCCATTTAAAATCTAAAAGAGGAAAAAAAAGTATTGAAAAATTCTCGCGGAGAAAAAAAGTTATAGAAGAAACAAATTGAAAAGAATGTGAAAATTGCATATTGAATTGTAGCCTGCGAGGAGTTAGGGTTACCAAGGAGAAAGGAAATTAGCATAAACAAAATAGATTTAAAAGATGAAGAAGATGCAACTATGCTCTGAGATTGAGAAAAATCAAAATGAACAAGAAATAAACTACAATTAAAGAACTCTTGGAAATTTGGGTTGATGAAAGAATTCTGATCAAGTCTAAAAGATCAAACTGTTTGAATCTTTATTTGGAAATGGATTATAAAGAATCAATTGCAAAAGAGGGAAAAAAAGGTCTGGTTAGTCACTCAATAGAAACCATCACACGATCAGTGCCTTTTGGTAGCATGCGGTGTCGGGGGGTGATCAATTAAAATACTGGAAAAAAGGGTGATGAATAGATAAGTTACTTCTCTCATCTTTTGTTGGGCAGTGATCACAAAAAAGTCCAAATTTCCAAAAAGCAAGCAGGAATGCTGCCTGACAAAAACTAAGGGATGAATTTTGTATAAACTTACAATGCCAATTGACCCCCCTACCACTAAAAACCTCTTTACTTGGGAATTTAAAAAAAAAAAAAAGTTTGAATGGTTTAAATTTTTAGCCCTCTAGTGACTGTACATATTAAACATACATAGCCAACCAGCTAGGCCAGCTTGAAAACTAGGGAAACTTATGTTGACAATTTTAGTGATAGTCTTAGTTGACAGTTTCTAATATGAATCAAAGAATATGTACAAATAAATGAGAAGAGTTCATTTGTCTGTCCTCTATAGACGGCAAAATGGTTTGATGTAGTGCTACCAAATTTGTGTAAGCATACTTATTGGATCCAGGGGAATATTTTAAACATTTTTTGTTCTACTTGGGAAAAGGGGGCTCTTATTGAGAGGGGTCTCTAACAATGGCACTTGCTGTATTTTTGTACAATAACAATGCTGTTTCCACAGTGCTTCTATACCAAGATATATTGTAGCAATAGAATATATTGTATATTTTTCTTACTGTTAAATTTGTTGTTCCAAAAATAAGTCATTTGTAAGAAGAAAGATTGAAGGAAATTCTGATATGAAAATTGTTTTTGTTTACAATATAAAACCAGGGATATTTATGTTTGAAAAGTAATTTATGCAAGAGTAATCTTGTATCATTTGATTCTGTTGAAAACAACACTTACCAGCTTAGCTTCAGTACTAAGGAAATGTTTTACTGCCAGTATAACCAGCTGTAATTCAAATCTGGATCTCTTACAGGCATAAATGGGTACTTCAGCTAGTATATAAATGAATAAAGGCAGCAAGCAAAAAAGAGAGCAAAAGTTGATCAAGAAATGGAAGAAAAAAAGCAAGGAAGGGAAAATAAGTCAAAAGAAAGAAATTGAAGGAAGGAAGGAAAGAAGGGAAGGAAAGGCTGAAAAAATGAGGGAGGAAAAAGAAATTAAGAGAGTGGGAAACTGAGAGACAAAAAGAAACAGGTCTGGTTAGTCACTCGAAAGAAACTGTCACATGAACAACATCTTTTGGGAGAATGCTGTGTTGATTAAGTTGTGATCAATGAGTAAATTACTTTTCTTGATTTTTGTTGGATCACTGAAAAGTTTGAATTTTCAGAGAAAAAAAACAAGTGGGCACAAACTAGGAATGAAGTTAGCATAAACTTACATTGCAAACCGGACCCCAAACCAAAAACCTATTTAGGGGGAATTTAAAAAAATGTTTTTTTTAAAGACATAATAAAGAGTTAATGCTGAAAGTTTTAGCCCTCTAGTTCCCTTGGTGTTGCCTTTTGAAAAATAAGCCAGCGCAAACTATAGACCAATTTAGCATAAACTAACATAGTAAATTTCAAGACATAATGAATAAAAACCCTATTGGTAAGCATCATTGAAAATTCAAACTTTTCAGTGATCCAACAAAACGCAAGAAATGTTACTTATTTACTGATAACCCAAACTTTTGATTGATCACTCCTAACATGCCATCCTACCAGAAGACATTGGTCATTTGATGGTTTCCATTGATTGACTAACAAGACCTATCTCTTTTTCTTTCTTAGTTTCTTTATTTCTGACTTTCTTTTTCTCTCCTCATACATGCGTACATAACATCCAGCATAGGTTGTAACCTTACCTTCCCATGATCCAAATAATACTTACAAACGCCCACCTCCTTGTTCGCTCTTCATTTTCCTTGAACAAAACATTGGAACAAAAAAATGTTGACGTTTGACAAGGCTTCCAATATTGTGATTTCAAATCTCATACAAATATAAATAGCCAGCCAGCCAGACAAGCTTGAAAACTTTAGAAACCTATTTTGACAGTTTCTAACAAGAAGAGAAGAAAAACAAAATAAACGCTGAAATATCTGCCGAGTTGATCTTTCGATCAGTGATAATGTATAAATTTTTCAGATAACAATCCTTTCACTTTGCTTTGAAATTACAGCATGGTAATGTTGTATGATATAAACAATATGTATGAGTGTACGTGTGTGTCCATGGATATCAGCATATCCAAAGTGCAATGTGTATCCATATACATATCGATTTTTTGTTTGCTTTTACTAAAACTTTTCAATTATCACACAGATACTATGCTCTGACCCAAGGCAGAAGTGTACAGATACTGCACTCTAACCCTAGACCGAGTACCAGGGAACAGCACTTTTATCTTAAGCAAAGCAAACAGATATTCTGATCCTCGGCAGAAATGCCAAGTGCAAATGATCACATTAGGAATGTTCACATAGTCTGAACCACTGGGCAGCCATACTGTGAGAATATTCTGTCAAAGGAGCGGCAGACCCTCATAGCTACCTCAGGCCTCTGTCAGGAGAAGGCCACTACTGTCAAACCTATAAACTAGGAGCCCGGCTCGGTAGACCATAGGATGCAAACCTTTAGTTTGAAGGGCGAGGTTGACCCTGGGCAAGTCACACTTCACCTAAAAACTCAATTGTTCAGACTTGAGGGTTACTTAGCACACAGGCTGCTATCTATGGTCTTATCGCTGTGGAGAACCCCTCCAAGGAATCTTTATTCATGGAGCAAAGACATCATGTATGTGTGTATAAATTTTACTGTATACCTGCTATATCATACTCTGTTGTACTCCGCACTGAACTACAGTGTACAGAAGAAGAATAAATCTTATTGATTATGATAGGTGCATGCAAAAAACAAACCTCTTCATTTTCACCCCCCTAAACTGTAGTATCAATACAATTTCTCCTTTTTTGCCAATTTTCACCTGCCTGAACTTTGACATCAACACAATCTCTCCTTTTTTGCCAGTAAAAGATAAGAATTTACAACAATAATGATAATAACCACACATCATCTCCCAGCCTCCTTTCCGAACCTTGTTATTTGCAAGTTTTCTCATTTTTCTCGTTTGAAAACAGGGGAAACCAGTACCTAGCAACATGTAACAGAAATAAATTCAATCCTTTTTTTCCTAATTTTCATATTTCTATATTGCCTATCAAATTCACCATTTTGTTGGCTAAATCTCATCCACTAATTATCATATATAAGTATATGTATGCTTGTATGTAAAAATTTTACTGTATCCCCCCCTATATCGTACTCTGCTGTACTCTGCAATGTGCCATGGTGAACAGAAGATGAAAAATTCTTCTTACTGTTTACGATGGGTGGATGCAAAAAGCTAATTGTAATATGAAAAGCAAAAACAGAAAGAAATAGTATCTTTCAAAATGGATGAATGGTTTTCATTTCCCATCACTTTGTTAAGCAATTCCCAGAGAGAAAACGGTACAGGTTTGGTTAGTCACTTGATAGAAACAGTCACGTGACCAACATCTTTTGGCAGCATGCCGTATTAGGTGAGATCAACTGAAGGCTTGAAAAAAATCATCGACAAATGATTACTGTGAAAGCCTGAATTAAAAAAAAAAACAAATCAAGCTGGCACAAACTAAGGGATCAATTTAGCATGAACTTACATGGCAAATTAAAACCCTAAAAGAAAATTATTTAGGGTGGAATGATCTGAAAGAAAAAATTTTTTTTTCAGCTTTCTAGCTCCTTTGGTGCAGCCTGTACACATGATTAATACATACATACATACATACATACATACAAAACAAGCCAGACCAACTTGGAAACTGTGGAAACTTATGTTGTCAGTTTTGGTTGACAGTTTCGAACAGAAATTCCAAACACAATACTCAAGGGAATAATGAAAAGAATCTGAAATGGCATAAAGGATATTATATTCAAAAGTGCATTATTCTTAAGTTGAATATAATTATAGAAGAAGAAGAAGAAGAAGAAGAAGAAGAAGAAGAAGAAGAAGAAGAAGAAGAAGAAGAAGAAGAAGAAGAAGAAGAAGAAGAAGAAAAAGAAGAAGAAAAAGAAGAAGGTTGAATAGAAAGTGGAAGAGAAGAAGAAGAAGAAGAAGAAGAAGAAGAACGTTGAATAGAAGAAGAAGGAGGTGGAGGAGGAGAAGGAAGAGGAGAAGGAGAAAAACAAGAAGAAGGAATAGAAGAAATAGCTGGTGAAGAAGCAGAAGGTGAAGAAGACAAATAACCAAAAAGTGAAGAAGAAGAAGAAGAAACAAAAGGTGAAGAAGAAGAAGAAGATGAACAACAACAATGGCAACAACAACAACAAGGTTAGATAAATAGAAAATGGAAGAGAAGAAGAAGAAGAAGAAGGTTGAATAGAAAGTGGAAGAGAAAAAGAAGAAGAAGAAGAAGGAAAAAAGATTATGATAATGAGAAGTACAGAATTATAAAGATATTGAAGAAGAAAACAAAAGTAAAAGTACAATAAACCTAAGAAAGAGATAAAAAAGAAATAAACAAAAAGCACTAAATTTCAGGGATTTTTCCTTCTTTTTGTGTAGATTCTGAGATGAAATTAACAGGAATCTGATGGAGACGCCTGCTAATGCACCTTGCACAAAACTCCACCAGTTTTTGTATTCTCTTAATAACACCTCTAATGAGAATTGGGCACTTAATTACAAATATTATACATATTAGCGTTTCAAAATTAAGCTAACAATTCATTAGGTGTCTAATTTGTTATTCAAAATACAGAATATTAATTCTGGATTCCGTTCACTTGAAAGTAAAACTTCTTTTCCCAACCACTTCCAGCCCACTATTATCCGCTTTTAACCTCATTACCACCTTTGTGTAAATATTTGCCCATAAATGGGCATACCGAAAGTAATTCAAGGTCAGAAATAGGCCAGCAGATAAACAAGGAATGGATAGGTTTTGAAAAGAAGGGTTAGATTTGAGAAAGTGCTCAGCAATCTGTTGATTGCCACCTTGATATCTATAATTAATCCAATTCTAAATGAGAAAATTATAAGAAAATATTCTGTTCTTCAGTTTTGAAAGGCAAGAAAGTGAAATATCTTTTATTTTGTTTAAATTCTTTGGTCAATATTCTCGAGCGAAAATGAGCAAAAATGTTCAGTGATTTCTCTGGTATGCAATCATTTTGCAAAATGAATGAATATGTTTGACTTTTTGTTTGTTTCTTTTTGTTTTTTTTTCAATAAAATTAAATATTCAATTTTTTGGGAGAATAGAAATCATTTTAATTGTTGTATTCTGGGAGTTGAGGGAAGAAAAAGAAATCTGTTTTCAGGTCGACATGTGATGTGCCTGTTTGTAAATGTCGAATTTTAATTAAAATGGTCAAATTTTTAATTACCCTTTTTTTGAATGAATGAGTTTATTCTGTTAGCACGCTGAATGCACTGTTCAGAAATCTTGTAGAATTCATCTGAATTTAGTTTCTTGACATAAATATTTGACTGAACTCATACTGCAGATGAACCTTTTTTGTCATGACGTATTTATTCTTTCAGTGCAGTTTTCCCCAATTAGTTGTCTTTATCACAGGGTTTCTGCTGCAGTACCCTCCTTCCATCCTAAGGTTTGTCACATTTGATAACACATAAATATCAAATACACTGTAGACTGGTTATAAGACAGAATTCGGGGTCCATAATTTTCTACCACACTGTTACAAATTTTCCATTTTTTCTAACCAAGTTTTCCTCTTTGCAGTATGAAGAATGCTTAATGTCATTGCTCAATGATGAGAGAAAATAGGTGCCAAGTTAGTAATCTATTAGTATTATTTACTGTAAATATGAAAGGTACGTGTCACCTCACCTGAATGAAGGAGGAGAAAGCGAGAATAAAAAAAAAGAGTCAAGAGTATTGGCTAAGGAAATGAATTGGACAAAAACATTTTGGTAATCATTAAACGAAACTCCTTGCCCCTTTTGCCTCTCATCTGTCGCTAAAAAGATGAAGATCCAACAAAATCTAATGATAAAATCATTAGATCGGTCACTCTGAGGTTGAACTGGGGCAAATATACTCAATATTTGAAGGCTCAAAATACTGGAAATTGGACATTGATAGGGATAGTTAGTGCATAACATTCCTGGAGGGTCTTCCAATTATTGTATTCAGATATTGTTTAGATTGCAAATGTTTTAATGTTTTGACAAATGGGGTCCATGTTCAAATTGCGTTAAAAGCAATTCCAGATTGTATCAAGCAGCATTTTAATGGTTCTACAGTGTATAACCCTCTATTTGATACACAGAAGCATATTATTCTCATTGTCTAACTTGCCATGTCTGATGTTCTCCGTAGGGAATTAATGAAGTTTTCAGAAATTCCAACCAAACATAAGGAGTCAATTATTGTTTTCTAAGACCCTGTCTCAAAATGATCATTATCGGCAGCTTCTGTCTGTATATACAATAATGTTTATACCATATGTACACAAATTTTTGGTAAATTAAAAAATTGCTATTTTTGCATTGAAAATTTGTTTAAGCCCTTAGAAACTGATTTCGATTAAATCTTATTAACAAAAAGGAAAATTTTGGATAAAATATGTTTGAAAATTACTATCGCAACATAAGCAAAACTAAAAAGCCTTAGTTTTGATCTACAATATTATTAAGTAGCAATTGCATTTATGCTCTAAATTAATAAATTGCATGATCTTGGAATATATGATTGTTATCACATATGGGAACCATCGCACATATAGAGTTAATATACTTGATGATTATTAGTTTTTGATCATAATATTGGATCCACAAAACAAATCAACAGCATTTGAAGCAGCCATCTGACAACAATAAGACAAGTGACCATTTCCTCTTCGCTGGTCGTTGGAGAAAATTAACCTTATTCAGCTATTCAATGCTTTAACTTTGAAATCTTCTCTTGATGACTCCAGCAACAAACACGTGTATAGCGCCATTTTTAACTCTTTGAATGCTGAAGCAGCCCCATTATCAGGCTACATAAAGATTCAGAGCCCTTCCAGCTCCAAAAAGGGGTAAGACAAGGTGACACCACTTCACCCAAACTCTTCACAGCCTGCCTTAAGATGATCTTCAGAAACCGAGACTGGGATAACAAAGGAATCAAAATAGATGGCAAATATCTAAACAGCCTTGGATTTGCAGATGACATTGCCCTTTTTGTAGAGAACCGACACAACCCCTAACTAAAGCTAGATGAAAGAAAAGAAGAAAGCAAGAAAGTCGGCCAACACATGAACTTCAGCAGGACAATGATCATGTGCAACAATCACATTGGAGATAAGAACATAAAGATTAAAATCAAAGACACAGAACTGGAGAAAGTAGACCACTACATCTACCTAGGACAACAAATCTTGATGATACCCTCAAAAAAAGAAAAAATCAAGCAAAGAAACTCTCTAGAATGGCCAGCCTTTGACAGAACAAGCTCCACCTTCAAAAACAAGAAAATCCCATTAATCATAAAAAGAGGGGTATACAACAGATGCATCCCCTTGATAGTCTCCTATAGAGCTGAAACATGTAACTTAACCAAGAGACTAACCCACAAGCTGAGAAGCAGAAACGTGCGCATGAGAGAAATGTGCTCAACTTCATATAGAGAGACCACGAGACAGCAAAATATATCCGGGAGAAGACAGGAGTCCAAGACATCATAGAATCTACTAGAAAACTCATGTGGCAATGGGCTTGTCATGTTGCAAGAATGGCAGACCACCAATGGACATCGCAACTCACAACATGGATCCCTAGAGATCACATCAGTAACTGAGGCTGGCTGAGTATTAGATGAAAAGACAAACAGGACAAATTCAAATTCCAAACACAAGCCATGAAAGATTCCATTTGTAAACCATCGGTATCATAATAACAATAAAAATAGTTCAGTTTGGAGTAATGATTTGGTTAATGAAATAAGACTATACAATTTTTACTACAATGCAAAAAGATATATCAGTTTATTTGTATAGACCTTTTATTTTTGAAAAGAAACTTTGTAGTTTTTCACTTGAGTTAATGTTAATGAAACTAACTTGTTACCAGTTGATCTGAAGTGGAAACACTAGTTTTTGGTGTCATTAGTTTTTTTTCTCTAATCAATCAGACTTGAAACAATTTGGGAAGCCATATAAATGGATGTTTTTTTCCAAATCTGTAGAAAAAACAAATTCTCAAGTGAAGCCCAGTGAATAAAACTAATAAAAGTTTAATCTATCTATTCTTATCAAGGTTTAAGCATTTAATTTGGAAATATGTGCATCCAATTGTATATATGCCTATATACATATATATATATATATATATATATATATATATATATATATATATATATATATATATATATATATATATATATACCTATATATATATATACCTATGTATATATATGCCTATATATATATGTACCTATATATATATATATATGCCTATATATATATGCCTATATGTATATATATATATATATATATATATATATATATATATATATATATATATATATATATATATATATATATATATATATATATATAAGGAAGCATATATAACTTCTGTAAAAAGAAGTAATTGTTATTTCAATTGAAGATTATTATCAGAAACCATCAAGCAAAACTGACGACAGAGGCTCCTATGGTTTTTAAACTGCTCTGGCTGGCTGGTTTTGTTTGCGTGCATCATGTATACAAGCTGGAGCCAGAAAGCTGAAAATTTAAGCATTTACACCTAATTATGTCATGTAAAAATTTCCCCCTCAAAATATTTTTGGGGTGTGGTGTGGTGTGGTAGGATGGAAATACAATGTAAATTTATGCTAAGTTGACTCTTAGTTTCCGCTCATCTATATTCACATTAGTTTTAATGAGTTGACAAAGGCGAGAGAAGTAAGAAATTCCCTGATCACCTATTTTTCCAAATTTAAATTGATCATCCCCAACAGCAAAAAAATGTTAGTCACGCGACGGTTTCTACTGAGATTGATCGACTAATCAGACATGCTTTGCTTTCATTTCTATTTTTTCTCTTTTATTTCTGTTTCCCTAGAAGTCCTGGAACTTTAGACATCATTCAAGATACGATATTAAAAGAAATTGTTCATATTTTCATTTTTCCAGTGATCGGAACTTGTGAAGGGTTTCCTTTTTAAGGTTGGTTGGTTCTGTCTGTCGAACGGTTCAGGACAAAGACAAAAAAGGAATCCTGTCCACTGCCGAGGACATGTATGTTGACTTTGAAGATAGGGAAATAAAAAAAGAATTCTTGAACACGAAAATAGTGGAGAATGGAAAAAGAAGAAAGTAAAGCATTCTGAGGGAAATTATGAATCACCATCACGCTACTTTTTACCTCATAAATTAAGCAGTGATGGTGGTGAAATTAAGTTATGTTCATGGAAATGTACTACCAGTATGGTTTGAATCATAGATTTATGATTAAAAAACCTTACAAACATGGACAGAAAGTAAGAGACCAATTTGGTATAAACTTTCATCATAAATGGAACCCCTGCACACAATTGAAACATATTTAGGGAGTGAATTTTCAAAAAAACAAAAATCTAATTCTCCCTACTCATTGAAGGGAGTGCGCGTGCAAAATTTGAAGTCCAGATAGATAGATATAAATGTCAGAACATTTGAATAGTATCAAAGCAGCAAAAGCGATTAAACTGGTCCATTTTAGGCGACAGGGATTAATATTGGAGAATATTTCTCAACAGTAAATACCAAACTGTTTGTCTGAAGGCAGATATGTTTGTATTAGTATGAGTGTAGAACTGAATAATGGGTTGAGTGGGCTGCAGCCAAAGGCCTCATAGTGTAAGGGGGCCTTGGTCACCCGCCAAAAACATCAAGCGGGGTGGGGGGGTCCTACACCTCAAGCCAGAAAAAAAATATGTTTATTTACCATTAATTCTATTTAATGTGTTACAATAAAAATCAAGGATGAATATCAAGTTTTACTGTATTTAAAATGAGAAAAAATAAATCATCATTTGAAAAGAAAAAAAGAATTACTAAAATGAAACAAAAAGTATACCTTTAAAATGTTACTGAATAGCATTGGGCCATTTTCACAAAAACCACTAGAGGCGGACATTATTGTACAGAGATGATAAGATGATAAAAAATAACATGTAATGTAAGTATTCCTGAAAAAGATTTTCAAATATTTCCTTCCCCAACCTCCCAAATCAGGAGGGGTCCTGATCCCCACCGTAGGAATTCCTGTTCTAGCCCAAGGCATCCAGTTACTTGAATCCAGCACTGTTTGTATATGTGTTTATATCAGGTATCAGGCTTTCTGACACTTTTTTGCTTTTATGGAAAAAAGCAAAAATATATAGTCAGATTCTACTCGTCATGAGAGATAAAAGATTAATAGGAACCATCATGTGACCAACATCCTTTTGGCCATTACCATGTTGGGGGTAATCACTTATAAAACTGAAAAAAGGATGATCAATGAATCAGTTTCCTCATTGGATTTTGTTTTGGCAGCGATCACTAAAAATTCTGAATTTTTAAAATGAAAACAAATGGTAACAGACTTAGGGATCAATTCAGCAAAAACAAAAAGCAAAACAAAAAATGGCCGTACTTCATTGCAGAAACACTTGGAAGGCTGAACTATATGCAGATCAAAATATTATCTTAACTTTTAAATTCATATAAATTTGAATGTTGCTATAAAGAGGAATAATTGTTGATCAAAATTACCTCCCTTGCACATTTAGGTAATCCTCTGAATTTTTGTCTATTCTATTCACAGTATTTTTTGTTCTATTCACAGAAGAGTTCTACTGTCATTCAAGAGTGGTATAAGCAGGTTCAAGAAATCAAGAGTCAAAATAACAAAGATGAGAGTACTTGTCTGAATATTTCATGGAAGACTGACAATGCTACATCTTGGAATTTCAGACAGCTCACTTCAGAATATGATTTATAATCTTTTGAATAGGAGACAGGTTTGATCTTTCCCCTGCATGTTTACTTGATTTCTTTGAGAGATTCTTTTCTTTGCAAATTTAATGATAAGAATATTTTGCACTTGTCACAATACGTTGAATCAAACAGACAAGGCACAGTAACTATCGTACGCATTTGAAACAGCGCAGTCTCTGTTCGTCATCATTATCTTCAGTAAAACGATCACTGTTAATTTCATTATTTCCTGTCGCAATTATTTCAGTCATCAGCAGCAATTACTCATTTCTTTTATAATAATCGCTTTCTACTGACTTTTATTTTTATTTCTTGCTTCTTTAATTGTGGTTTTGCATTTGTGTGTCTATGAATTTGAGATAGAAGTGTTTGGTTGTTCAAAAGCTTGAAAGTCCACATTGTGTTCTAATATGGTTATTTCATTTGATTCATATCTTTCTTATTAGTTGTTCCTCATTCTGATGATACTACTAGTGCTACTACTAATAAAAATAATAGTATTCTAAGCCTTAGAGATAGCCACTTGTACCAGGCTCCAAGATATGTCGTTTTGTATCTTGTTCGGCAAGCAGATATTATTGCATAAAGATCTACCTCAGGGTTGTAAATAATTCCTTCTCGCTCCAGCAATTTGTTCAGGCGATTTTTGGAAGCATTTAGGCATGATGTCTATGTAGAGATTTACATAACAACCAGTGCGTGAATGTTTCCAAAGTGTGCGGGTGGTTGCGCATGGATGATCTTACTCTCTTGGCCTCCAAGGTTGTTTTCCAGAGGTATGATGGGATCTCAAAACTGGTGGTCTTTTTAGCTGCAGGAGTTACCAGATAGAAGGGAAAGTTAACTTATCAGTCACCCTTGGGTCCATTTTTCCACCAAAGTAGCCTTTTCTTAGTAAGACTGCCTTATAATGCCAAAGGGCATCAACTACTCATACTTTTTACCAGAGGCATCGTGCATAGAACCTGCAGTCTTCAAAACTGAGAGGGGGGCTGGAGCTTGCGTAGTGCAATATTCCTGAAAAACCCTGAAAACCTAAAAAAAGATTTTGCAAGGGTTTGCTCAGACAGACCTTACTCTACCACTGTCTACTCACACTTGGGGGTAGAAATCAATCCATATCTTTCCCAGGGGCATTAGTGCAAAGAGAACACAAGCAGCTGTTGAACATGATCTGATGATGCCCTTCTCCATGGTGGTTATCATCCTACTTCTTCATTATTTCTGGGAATCTTTTGTTTGTATAAGTTGGAACTTGTCTATAAACTGCATTTTCACAATTTAATTTTCCTAAAAGTGTGTTTATTTTCCTTTGTCACACTTTTCTCATGACTTATATTTATTTATTTAGTGGTAGTAATTTGACAATGTAGAAGTGAAAGATATGAGAAAAAGTATGTCACATCTGAAAGATTTTCACTATCCTAAAGATAAAGCTTATAATGTTTGATATATTTAGCCCAAAAAAAAGTATTCCCTGCCACAGTAGGAGTGAGATAGGGAAAGATGATATTTGCGTTATGACTGTAGAAAAGTGTGGATTGATATGTGGGGAATGAGTCAGTAACTGTCTGCTTCCTACTTTCTTTTTGGTGTGTATATGTGTGCATGACCAGTGTGTTTATACTTAGTATGTATATTTGTTACCTTATTTTGGGTGTGTTTAAGTGTGTGTGTATGACCAGTGCCATTATTTGTAAATAACAAGGCTTGAATAATAAATACTGGCTCTTTAAGTGAACACACATGGACTGACCAACATACCAATCCAACAAAAACATTTGCTAGTATGCAAGAATATACATTGACCTTTTAGGAGAAAACATTCACAAATAAACACATTGGTCATATATTAGATATATTTGTGCAAAGTTTTCTCCTTCTACCCTCTCTCTCTTTCTCACACTCCTCTTTTCTCTCTCTCTCCCTCTCTTTCTCTATGTATAATTCTATAGAGATGAAGAATGGTAGTTTGTTTCTATGTTTTTCATAGAATTCTAAATGGTTGCACCCTATGAGCTGAAAATTTGTGTATTAGGGTAACTTGACTCTGGGATGAACAGATGATAGGTGGTTATGATCTCTGTTGACCTCTAAAAGTCAATTTTGGGTCAGGTCAATTTTGGCACTTTCAAATCAAATAAAGTCTGCAGCACCCCATGGGCTACAATTCTGAGTACAATGGTAGGACAAGGTCAATTTAGGACAAGGTCAATTTAGGATCAGGTCAATTTAGGGTTAGGTCAATTTAGGCAATCTCAAATTTCACCCTATAAGCTGAAAAATTATTTACATAGGTAACTTGACAACAGGATGAACATAGGACAAGTTGCTTTGACCACTGTATCATTGTAAGACATATTTTCATACAAGCTACCCCTGCTATCTGAAAGTTCAGTGTTAAAACTCTTTGTAAAGCGAAAGGAACTAAAGCGAAAAAGCAATTACCATTAATCCATGTGGGGAAACTTTTTCAGAGTTCACAGAACTTAAAAATGGTAATGATGGTATATTTGGTAGAGATTTGGGTGGTGGAAAGTAAAAGAGACATGGATGTAGACGAAGAGGGTGTGTGCTGCATCCATAAAGGCTTGTTGCAAAGGAAATGCTGAATGCTGTTTTAGCTTTTTGCCTTTCCGTCATAAAGGAAAGAAAAAGAGGCATAAAGCAAATTTTTGTAAAACGGGGCAGACTCACACATATGTATCTTGAGAAAGAGAGAGTGACTTGTACTGAAAAAATTGAGACTCAGTAGTGTTGTGTTTATGGAGTAGTTAATTTACATAGTGTTACTCTGAAGACGTTTTGAAGCAGAAAAGCTTCGTCTTCATCAGAAAGGTCTGGCAACTTCAGCATTGGTAGAGAAGTAGAATGTTATATAGAATCAGTAAAATGAGACTTTTCACTTTCAGTCTATCCTGTGGGTCAGGGAATTGAATTGATAGTGATGGCTGTCTTGAGAGTTTGTTAATGGCTTGTGTAAGTAGGGGCCATTCAGGGGTTAGATCTCCAAGAGACTGGTTGCCATGGAAATGTTCATTGCGGAGAAAGAAAATGTGCAATAGAATAAGGGGATTAAAATGAAAAGGATTGAAAATCAGAAATTCTGGTTTTAAATAATCATTTGAGATAATATAGCTTCTTTTTTCATCATTGAGTTGATATTTGATAAACTTTTTTATCCATTTTTCATTATTTTAATTTATGATCAATGTTAAGTATGTTTGTAAAATTCATAGGAAAGCTCTATCAATTAATTGATGTTTAAACTTGATTTGTTCGGTATATTGTATTTAAATGATAATACTGTTTATCTATTTTCAATACTGAGTATTTTTGATAAATACATTGTATAATTATACCTTTTGGAGCATTTGTATGAATTTTCGAGCATTTTTTACATTTTTAGCAATAAATTTTGATCGATAGAAAAAGATATGAATAAATCCTGCTACTTTTAGCCATTTTCAGTTATTGAGCGTGATAACTTTTTTGAAAATTTACTTTTTAGTTGTTTATTCGCAAGGATGACCATATATATATATATATACATACATAATTAAATAATTGAGTCATCCTCAGACAGCTGTTTCATTGTATTACAACTCTTCAGTGTGGCTATAGACTATCCGTTATCCCATCCAGTACCATAAGGAAGGATTGAAACCTTCGCTTCAGACCCAAAGGCTGACATTTTATGCAGAACTGGAAGTTCAGTAAGGCTAAATTTAAGTGATGTATTCACTTATACACAATTCCCCATCCACCATAATGCTCTATTCCAGAGTTGGAAGAGCATTGCTTGCACAGCTTATAATGAACAAGTTACCTAACTTGAAGAGTGCTCAACCAAGAATAAGGGAGCGTTATATATATATATGTCAATAAAAGATAAATTTGTCTGCTCAGATAGTATAATCGTTAACCTAACATACAGAAGGATCCAGACTTGATTCCCAGTATGAGTGATGAGTGTGGAAAACTCTTCATCAGGAAAACTTTCCCTGTGCACTCAGCAGCTGACTGAGTACACCCTAAGCTTTGTGATTAGTGTAGGCAAAAATTAGGAGTGGAGTCACACCCTAACCAAGGCAAAAAAAATTGTAGAATATCCTTCAAGTCACCTCTGACTATCAGTGCAGTGTAAGTCTTTGACTTGGACTGACATGTATTGACTTATATGCATGCAATATATATATATATGTGTGTATGTGTGTGTGTGTATAAAATTTATACTTCATAATGTTTTGAGGAATTTATAAGATTTCAAAAAAGAAACAGAAATTTCTATCCGTTGATATTCAATCATAGTGCTCAATATTTAGCAAAGTAAATAGAGCTATTATCATATTGATTAAATTTTATAAGGAAACATCCCGGTGAATGTCAACATTTCATGTCACACGCAATCATCAGCACTGGATTCATGTTATGTTATTGTAATTGTGAAAACAAAAACGGCCCATCATCACCTAAATAATGGATTTTTGTATTGTCTAATTAGAGCAAATTGTTCTGACAACTAACAATGTGGTAAAAACATCCACTCTGATTTTGAACAAGCCTTTCAGAATAATCTCTTTTTTCTTTGTCTTGATTTCATGTGACTACCTTTTGCAAGTTAAAGACATATTTTGCTTCCTATATATATATTTTTATCAAACTTTACAGCTTTAAACACTAAATATATAAAAAAAACTTCTTTCCAAAAAATTATGTCATTTTAGTCATATATTTTCAGTATCTGTTGATGCAATTTTCTTCAGTGAATTTTCACGTAACTTGATATGATTTTTCCATCTCAACTGACATGATACCCCCACCTATTTTTTAAATATATGGATTCATTTTTTAATTTGTGGTTTCTTCCTAATTCAAAATGTTTACCATTTGTGCTTGCAATATTACAGGATATACATATACATATATATACATAGTCTGCAAAGCTTTATAGCTTTAAACACTTAACATCAAAGAACTTCTTCAAAAAGATTTTTATGTCACATTAGTCACTTATTTCCCAAAATCTGTTTATGAAATAAATGTAATTTTCTTCTATGTTTTTCTGTTTTATACAGAATATGATATTATTGAATTATGCGTATATTTTTCTTGTTGGAATCATTAGTTGACACCATGTAACAGTTTTGGGGATTAAAAAACAAAACAGTTTGATTAACATGACTCCCCAGCAGTGTTGATCAAACATCAACTCCCTTTCAGCTATGATTTTAATATATAGCTTGTCATACTACATGTAGTACATTATTTCATATCATCATTCATATATATATATATATATATATAAATATTTATGTATATATATATGCACACATGCACACATGCACGCACACACACATACAGGCATACACACATCTTTTTCAGATAAATAGACTTGTTATACGTATATATATATATACATAGACACATACTTTACATGTTATGATTTCCTCTTTAATATTACTGAGAATTAAGTATACTCTTGTGTTCCATCCGATTTCAAAGTTAGCCAATAATCAAAGAAAAAAAAAAATCTTATAACATAGAATTTTCCGGAACATGCACGTATCTATTACATTTGATTGTTTCTCAGTGCTTCAATTGAATTCTTTTTTTAGAGCCATTCTAGTTATTCAAATTACAAATTAGATATAATACATGTATTGTATTACATACCATTAAATTCCATCAGTAACATATCATTATCATTACCTACGCTATCATTTTCATGAACATTACCATCTTCTTATTCTTGATTTCTTCATTATTGTTGAATAATGATCTCCAGTATTACCATTATTATCTTCTTTTCTATAATCATAGCACTGTTCATAATAAACTTATCATCATTATCATCTTTCTTCTTGCTAATATGTCTTCACACTTTGTTGTACTTGAAATAGTTGTAGAACACAAAGGTAATTCCAACATTTTAACAATACAAAAAAATTCTCATATGTTTTCAGCTTGGAATATTGGCAAAAATGAATAATTGTGTCATCCATAGATAGCTGTTTCGTTGCATTACCCTCAGTGTGGCTATAGACAATCCAGTATCCCTTCTAATACCGCTAGGTGGGGTTGAAACCTTCACTTCAGAGACCAAGAGGTCTATATATATACATATATATATATATATATATATATATATATATATGATCATTTATAAATAGTATATGTATATTAAGTAATGTATATTCTGGCATCCATCTTCCTTCCAAGCAAATATTGTTTAACACGACAGTTTCTGTCGATCAGACTTTTTATTAACTTTTCTTGTTTGCAAATGAATTGTTTTTAGCTGGGTAACAAGAATGAAAGAACTGTTTGTATTGTTCTTGAAGTACTTTCGACCATCATTGGTCATTTTCAGGAAGTATTTCAAAGGATTTCAAAACCCAATATTCATAGTATTAGTGATAATAAAAATTTTAAATAGGATTGAGTAATTCACAGTGGAATTGTTTCAATTTAAAATGAGTTGTTTACTTGGGCAAGGTTATTTCCCATGACAACACATTTGTTGTAAACATGCGTTAGATCACAATTCCATTATTTCAAAACTCACATATTTGTATAGCGACTTCCATTACTGGCACTTTGTAAGAGATTTTATAAATGATGTCTTACCTGGCAAAATCCTTTGAATTCAAATATTTTGAGCGCTATAACCATAGGTAATAAACCCCAAAACAGTATATGTATATATATATATATATATATATGTATATATATAAATATATATAGATATATACATATACATACATACATATATATATATATATATATACATATATATATATATATATATATATATATATATATATACATATACATACATATATATATATATACATATATATATATATATATATATATATACACATAATGTAGCCGCTTCAACAAAGTGTTGCTCCACCATTAAGTTAAACAACCACAGGCAATGCAAAGGCCAAAATAACTGTTTCAACACCAAATTCTCATTTTGTTTATTCACAGTCTATATCTGCTCTAATTATTTTCTTCAGAGCAGACAATCATATCATTGGGAAATGGATATATGATCTGACAGAAATGATTATAAATTGTGTTATATCACATTGAGACTATGTTTGAAAAGATCTTCCGATATTACACGGTTATTACACAGTGAATTTGGGATCATCATATGGCGTAGACAATGTGAATAGAATAAAAAAGCAAAGAAACTGGAGATGCTGCAGGAATTGAACCTGCAATCGATAGGGTAGCAGTTTTAATGTAGCATTGCTCTGACCATTGAGCTAATCAGCCGCCAGTATTGAAAGAAACAAATATGTATCCCAGTGCATGCATGCATATATATATATGCATATAAAAATATATATATATGTATATATATACATATATATATATATATATATATATATATATATGCAAAATCCCTATTTCACAATAAATGTCATAATGGTTAACAAGCTTGTACTGCAGACTCTTTCTCCTGTAATGAGTTGGATCTTCACTGCTTGCCTAGTTACTATGGCCTTATATCAAACTAAGCTGTATGTACACTGTGAATACTGAAGCGAAATATACTTGTTATTTATCAAGTTAGTCTGTGATTAGTGGATATCACTAATGTCACAATCTTATACACACCCTCACACTCACACCCACACCCACGCACACACACGTATATATATATATATATATATATATATATATATATATATATATATATATATATATATATTTACTGTTTTTAGAGGTTTTTATGGTGATAGCATATAAAATTTTGACATAGAGTATAAATAAATTGATAGATATTCAGAATTTTGTAATTATCCCCCTCTCTCTCTCTCTCAATATATATATATATATATATATATATATATATATATATATATATAAATGAATGTATATATAAATGAATAGTTATAGACAGTAATAGATATACAAGAATCAGGTGTATATGTATAAAATAGATCTTTAGATCAGAATAATGCTCAATACCATCAGTAGAGCAGTCATAACACGAGTAAAGATTTTCTCACTGGTTCATGAACCAGTGGAAAAATCTTTATTCAAGTTGCATACATATATATATATATATATATATATTTTCTTTTGAATATATATATATGTATCTATATATATATATATATATATATATATATATATATATATATATATATAAGCTTAGCTCTGATAATTTAAAAATATTTTTAATTCAAAATTCTTGAGATTTTGAGATTTAGACAAAAAGAATTTTCAAAAAGTTTTTTTGTTCTGTATTTTCATTCATTGCTTGAGGATTCCAATAGATTTTATTGATATTAAGTATGAAGAGTTTTGCTGGAAGACACGGTCCATTAGACTCGTACGTTGTCTGTAGAGAATGGTATCTAATTCATTTTACATAATGTCCTTAAACAAGCAGGAATCAGAAGATATAATAATAAAATAAAATCTCCAAATGTGCGCCGCAGAATTAAAGTATTAATGTACATTTGATATCTGCACACATGTGAAAAGCACTTAGCTCTTAAAGCCAACCCGAATGAAAGAAAGAATAAAATTGAAAAACAGCTCTGGTTAGTCACTCGATTGAAACTGTCTTCTGGCCATGATCAATTGAGAAATTGAAAAAAGGAGTGAGCAATGAATAAGTTACTTCTCTTGCCTTTTGTTGGGCAGTGATCACTAAAAATATTTGAATTTTCAAAAGAAAAACAAATAAGTGGGCACAGACTTGGGAGCAATTCAGTATAAATTTACATTGTAAATTGATCCCAGTACAAAAAAAAAAATATTTGGCAGATTGAATTAAAAAAAAAAAACAAAAAAATGTTTTTCCTACACATAGTGAGGAATAAATGTTAAGATTTTCAGCTCTCCAGCTCTATTGGTACTGCTTGTGTGCATGATACAAACATACATACATTCGTACATACATAGTCAGCCAGACCAATGAGAAAACTGAAAGTAACCTATGCTGAAAATTTTGGTGACAGTTTCGGTTAATGGTTTCTAACAAATTAAAAAAAACAACCACAAGCCAAGATTTCATAACAAAATAATTTAATTTGGTTTATTTGATTCCCACTACTTTCAAAGTTTATGTACTGTCATATATCATTTATCATGTGTCATTCATTTTCGGGCGAAAATGTGAGTTTTATTTTCTTAATCAAATGACACCATAGTTTCTTTGGGTTTCGAGTGAATGAATTTTAATGACATGCACTCGTTCAATTTGAGTTTCAGTATTAAACTTTCTCCTTTTCTTATGATATCATAATACAGGCAGCTCTGATTTTACGCCTGTTTGATTTATGCTGATTGAAAATAACACCGATTTAAAGTGTGCCCAAATTCTTTCTTCAAAAAAATTTCTACAATTTTATGAACGTGTCCCTAGTACATATTTTCACCACTGTTGCCATCTCGGCCATTCAACACAAAGCTAAGGGTATAAGAGTCACATTAAATGTTAAATTGTTGAGATAACTGAGGGATTTATTTTGCATTGATTCCTTTCTACATATCTCTTGTGTAAAATCATCGATACTGACAAAATGATTTGATAGAATATACATACTGAAATGAAGACTACTAGAAAAAAAACAAAACAACCTGATCTGGTTAGTCACTCACTTGAAACCATCACATGACCGATGTCTTTTGGCAGCATGCTGCGTTGAAAAATTGGAAAAAGTGTGATCAATAAACAAGTTACTTCTCTTGCCTTTTGTTGTGCAGTGATCACTGAAAAGTCCAAACTTTCAAAAAGATGAGCTGTAATTTTTTCCCCTCCAACTAACCTTCTCTTTAATGGGCTGCCTCACAGAGTTAAACAACTCCCTAGCCGAGGGAGAAGTGGTTTCATGCCTTTCAAAAGGGCATTATTTAATAGTGAATATAAGCAGCTTTGGCTGAAAGTCAAACTCGGTTTGTGAATTCTGTTTTCTGTTCTGGTAACTGTTATGCCACTCCACACCTCCATTTGAAACCGTCAACATGACTCTCATTGAATCTGTCAAAAAAGGTTTCTACAGTTTTCAAATTGGGTTTGGCTATCTGGCAATATATGTATGTATGTATCATGCGTACAGGTTGTGCCAAAGGAGCTAATTGGCTGAAATTTTCAATTATTCCTCGTGTGCGGAAAAAAGGTTTTTAGAGGGCCGTTCAATTAACAGTGTATGTTTATGTTGAATTGATCCCAATCATGTGCTATTATTCATGCTTGGTTTTATAAAAATTCTTACTTTTGCAATGATTACTGCCCAACAAAAGGCGAGAGAAGAAACTCATCCATTCTTTAGAATTTTCAGTTGATCACCCCTGATACAGCATGCTGCTGAAAGATGTTGGTCACCTGACAGTTTATATTGGGTGACTAACCAGACCTGCTCTTAATAATGTTTCTACCAAATTTTTTTGACACCTTTGGTTTTTAACTTGATTCTGAATTGTATCTTTGACATGTTTTATTATAATTGGAGATTATTCTGATTACTTTTCCCCATAATGTCTTCGACAGTTTCTGGGAAAAATGTTTCACAAAAAAAAAATCCTCCTCTGTTTCCATCAGATTTATTTTGTTACTCTAACTTTGAAAATCTTATATAAATTTCAATGTATCAATTCATAAGATTAATTTATCAATCAGATATATACAAAAAGATACAAGTATATATATACTGTAATATGGATGGAGAATTTCTGCGTAAATGAATATATTGCTAAAATTCAGCCTTACTGACTGTCCAGTTCCGTAGCCCAGAGGTAGGATATTGGTCTGAAGCGAAGATTTCAATCCTGCCTCGCAGTACTGGATGGGATAATGGAAAGTCTATGGCCACACTGAAGAGATGTAATACATCAAAACAGCTGTCAGTCGATGACACAATAGTTAATACTCCTCTATTCAGGGTTGAGCACTCTTTAAGT
Source organism: Thysanoteuthis rhombus (assembly GCA_963457665.1). Lineage (NCBI taxonomy): Eukaryota > Metazoa > Mollusca > Cephalopoda > Oegopsida > Thysanoteuthidae > Thysanoteuthis > Thysanoteuthis major. The sequence goes on from OY735207.1 coordinate 63,068,716, forward strand.
GAGATAACTCATCCATTGTAAGCTTAAGCAATGCTCTTCCACAGGAGTAGAGCATTGTGGTGGATGGGGAATTTCTGCGTAAATAAATATATTGCTTTGATTCAGCCTTACTGACCGTCCAGTTCCGTAGCCAGTGGTAAGATATTGGTCTCTAGGTCCGAAGCGAAGGTTTCAATCCTGCCTTGCGGTACTTGATGGAATAATGGAAAGTCAATGAAGCGATGTAATACATCGAAACAGCCGTCTGTGGATGACACAATAATATATATATATATATATATACACACATAAATTATCAAGAAATGGATTTATAATCCTACTGAGGTGATTCTAAATGTGTTATATTATTTTGAAACTCTATTTGAAATGATCTCCCATTTTTACACAATGAATGTGTCGTTTGGCCTAGACAGCGTCTATAGAATAAACAACTGAAGAAAACTCAACCTGCGGCTGATGAGATAGTTGCATCAACGTAGTGCAGCTCTAACCATTGAGCTAAACAGACGCTGGTAATGCAAAGGCCCAAAAAGCTGCTTTACCCCCCTTATTTTCATTTTGTTCATTCACTCCTCTTTATGAGGTTTAATTATTGCATTGACATTCTACCACCACCATTTGTTAATCAGTTTGAGGGAGACAGTAAAATTATATAAAAAGGGTGTGCAACTTTTTAAGGACAAAGTCCTGAAACTTTTTGGTGGCACTTCATAGATATGTTTATTGCACTGTATATTATAAATATCCTCACCTGTTTCTCTCTTCCTTTCTTCCTCTCACTCAATCCTTCTCTCTTTTCTATTGGACTTAACCAAGTACAAGACTAATGTATGCATCTACATATGTACATTATTTTTCTCTTCCCATCTCTTTCTCTATCTCTCTCTACATATATATATATATATAAATGTATATATATACGCACATATATATTCAATGATTGCAAACACTACTCCAAGGCAAGAGGCCAAATATATAAATGACAAAATTTGGTGAAGCATTACTGATCTGACACACTATTACTTCACGTTAGTAATCAATGCACAAGGCAATGTTCTCAACATTGTATGTACACTGATAAGACAAAACATTATATCCTCCTGTCTAATAAAGTATTGATCCCGCAAAACAGCTCTTATCCAATCAGGCATGAACTCTGCAAGACCTTTAAAGGTTTCAACTGGGATCTGGTGCCAGTGCGTTAATTGTAAGTTACTGCAATGTTATATGTTGGATGTACTGCAGGGGCAAACTTGTTTGTCCAAAACATCCCTTGAATTGGATTGAGATCTTGGGAGTTTGGTGGCCAGGACAACGCTCTGAAGTCTTCCTTATGTTCTCGAGACTATCTTCATACAACTTGTACCATGTGCAAGGTACATTGTCCTGCTGAAAGATGCCACTTTCATTGCAGGATTATACCCGATCTTCAATGTTGTTGATAATATACGACAAAATACCTTCCAGAAGACTGATAAGACCCAGCAGAATTTGGCTCAAGTCATCACACTGCCTCCATGGCTTTTGTTTTAGTGGCCTGAGAGGGATTTTCAAAGGTAGTACAAAGTTGTTCCCACAGTACACTGCACAAACACTTGCATTCTTTAGCCACTTTATTTTTATCTGCTATATGGTAAAAATATGAAAGTGATTGTTAATTGTCCATGAACTCAAATGAGAACATGAAAATAAGCAATTTTGAGGACAACCAAAAATCAAGCACTTTCCAAACAATCATTTTGATACTTCTATGGAAATCGAGCAAAGAATCACTCTAGGATGGCAAGCCTTCGGCAAAATAAGCTCAACTTTCAAAAACCAGATGATCCCAATAATCTTAAAAAGGTTATACAACTGATGTATTCTCCTGATTGTCACTTATGGAACTGAAACATGGAACCTAACCAAGAGACAAACCCGAAAACTGAGAAACATGCAACACATGCATGAGATAATTATGCTCAACCTCATATAGAGAGACCGCAAGACATCACAGTATATTAGGAAGAAAACGGAAGTTTGAGACATCATAGAATCCATTAAAAAGCTTAAATGACAATGGGCAGGACAAGTTGCAAGAATGAAAGACAACCGATGGACATCACAACTCGCAACATGGATCCCCAGAGATCACATGAGAAACCGAAGCCGACAAAATTAAAGATGGAGAGATGAATTAGACAAGTTCAGGAAATACTGGCTCTGCAACGCCCATGATAGAGAATTGTGACAAATCCAGGGTAAGGTCTATGTCCAATGACAGATGTTAAAAGACTGATGATGATGATGATGATGATGATGATGACAGTGATAAACATGCCTACTGCATACACATGGTCTGATATGTTTATATATGACAGGAAAAAAAAAAAAAACTATGAGTGCTTTATCTTGTGTATCGTTTGTGTCTGTCTTTTTCCATTTAGGATTTTTGGCCATTCTCAGAGTTTTGTTGGAGGAAAAGAGCATCAGATACACTTTATCTTATATTTTTCAATTTTACTGAAAAAGGTAGCCCTAGTAACAAAGAGATACAGACCTATTTTTTGGATTTCCAGTGAATTTTTGTCTGCAGAATCTGAAAGGGAAACCTGGGGAGCATGGAGTGATTTGATATGGAATGAGTTCTATCCAAGAACCTCTTGTACCCCTCTCTAGCCACTCGGCCTTGATGCAAAGCATCGGTTGCATCTTGCTCTTATAGGCCTTGCTGCTATCTACAGTAGGGCCAGTTGCTACTCTGGTGTGCCCATCAAAAATGTTTTTGGCAATGGACATTGGTTAGAATGGATACTCTGACTGGCCCATACAGCCCCATATGCATCAAGGATTGGCATACTGTGTGTTGTAATGCATTCCTTCCTTCATATTTTTTAAAGCTATTTGCATTTTGTACAAAAGTAGCTCTCCTTTTTGTTCTTACTTGGTGAAAAAACTTTTGTTCACTTTTGACCTCAATAAGTCTTGGGTGTCCAATAGCTTGTCAGTGGTTGGTAATTTTTCCCTACGTGGACCAGTCCCAATAAATATAAACCTCAACTGATACCACAAGTTATACAATATCACAAATTTTCTCACTTAGTCTTCTAACCATAACTATTTTGCCTTTATCATAGTCACTTAAATCTTTCATCCTGCCCATAAAAGCTGCATTCAAAATATCAAAATGAAATATTCAAAGCTGGATTATCTGTTTATATATCTCTGACTCTGACTTGCAATCAGTTTATACAAGAGAGAAGCTGTCACTGCATGCTGCTTGTCATAATGATTAGGCTCATCTGTATATATAAAAACATAATACTACACTCCCATCTCTTCTACCCCCAGCACCTAAGCCATGGATTACTCACCATAAACATAACGTTATCACAATTTTTTTAAGTCTTGGAATGATAAAAGATTTTCCCATATAAATCAGTGGTAATTGCTTCTTTACTTAACACTATTTCTCCTTTCGGGAGACTTATTTTAAAAATAAAAATGCTCTAATTTTGGATTGTGGTGGAAACCTGTCCATGACAAAATTTGATCAAGCATTACTAATCTGAAACACTATTACTTCACATAAGTAATGAAAGCGCTGGGCAATATTGTAAACATTCTACATTTGTGAGAACATTGTTTGATTCACTGTAATACAAAGTATCTCATTATTCCGCATTCTTTCAGATTTACAATGACTTACAGACTTGTAAATGGGAAGGCCTCCGTAATATTTCCAAAGTCTTTCAAAGCAAAATAGCTGAGGAGATACAAATGCCATTCCATGCGGAGAGCGTGTATCATTCCTGCAAGCAAATAAGAATGCACAATCTATCTCAGTCACAATTACCATCATTTGAAGTCAGTCCATTCCAAAGTGTCCGCACCATTATTGAGGAGGAGGGGGCAATGGCTGAAATAATCCTTTGTTATTAATACTTTGTTGTAAGAAACGGTAATAAGTTATTCATGATCAAAACTGCATCGCTCGTGCGTGCACGCAATTGAACAGCTAGACGAAAGCATTGTTGCGCAATCATATACAAGCAGGTACTTTCGCGTAGAGACATTACTATGCATTCTCATGAGTAAGCAATTTAATATATATTAGAAACTGTCAACCAAAACTGTCAACATAGGTTTCTTCAGTTTTCAAATTTGTCCGGCTAGCTATGTGTACATCATAGATACAAGCCAAATCAATGGTGCTGGAGGGGCTTAAAATTTCAACTTTTTCTCATCATCATGTCTAGAAAAAAAAACTTGTCTTTTTTAAAAAGAATTCCTCCCTTGAATATGTTTTTAGTACGGGTTTTGATTTGTAATATAAGTTGATGCTAAAATTAGTCCCTTATTTTGTGTTTGTATTACTTTTTAGAAAATTCAAATTTTCAAAATATCCAACAAGAAAAGAAACTGATTTGTTGATCACTCTTTTATTCATTGATCTAGTCCAACATGGATTGCAGTTTCTTTTGACTGACCAACCAGACCTGTATATAATCATATCTATTCAAAAGCTTATTATATAGGAGCTTAAAACATTCATATACACATGCACACATACACACACACATATATATATCAATATATATATATATATATATATATATATATATATATATATATATATATATATATATCAATATATATATCAATATATATATATATATATATCAATATATATATCAATATATATATATATATATATATATATATATATATATATATATATATATATATATCCCTATAGCATATTTGCTATATATATATATATATATATATATATATATAGCACTCTTGTCGATGGGGAATATATATGCGTAAATAAACATGTCGCTTAAATTCAACCTTACTGACCGTCCAGTTCCGAGAGAGGATACCAGCATCTGGGTCTGAAGCTAAGGTTTCAATCCTACCTTGTGGTTCTGGATGGGATAATGGATAGTCTACAGTCATACTGAAGAGTTGTAATACAATGAAAGAGCTGTCAGTGGATGACACAATAATATATATATATATATATATATATATATATATATATATATATATATATATATGTATGAATACAATCATAATTCAATAAATACACATATTGACTGTACATCACTCTGTAATACATGATCCAGCAAATAAGAAGATTTTCAAGTTAAATTTCATTCAAAAATAAAAGAAAACAAATATTCCAAGGGATATTATAAATCACAGCCACCCATATATACTTAAGTAAATTTAGCATTAACTTATACTGTAAATTGAACTCTCTACTGAAAAGAAGGTGGGGAGGGTGGAGTCAAAAACAAAAAAAACAATTTCAGTTCTCATTGAGGAGAGTGAGTGTGTGTGAGTGTGTGTGTGGGTGTGTGTGTGTAGAATTCAAAGTTCCTACTCTGTATACTCAGAGCTAGGCAAAGTCCAAATACATAGATGAATACATACATATAATTGTTAGACCAAATAACTAAAATCCAACCAAAGTGTTTAAACCTGTTTGTTGTGGATAGCGGTGATCAATAACAGTTAACTGCAAAACAGATGGGATAAATTTGAAAAGGTGTTTGGGTGATCAATTACAAAATTGGAAAAGGGGGTGATCAATGAATAACTTTTCCTGCCTTTAGTTCAGCACTAAAATGTACTAATTTCCAAAGAACAATGCTGAACACGAACTAAGGGAGTAGTTTTGCATAAACTTACATTGAAAATTGAACCCGACACTAGAACTTCATTTAGGAAGAGAATTTTAAAAGAATAAAAAAAAGGTCTTCCCTACACATGGAGGGGAGTGTCTGTCTATGTGTGTAAAATTTCAAGTTTCAACTATGAACGATTGGATATATATATATATATATATATATATATATATATATATATATATATATATATATATATCTCAGATACATCTGTGAGCGATGTGTCTTTTTCTGTCATGCAATAAAAAATACCTGAACAAAGGTGTAACAGAACCAAATTCAGTATGCCTACTCAATGAACCTGGGGGAAGGTTTTAAAATTGAAAAAAAAATCAGAAGGAAAACTAATTTTTGAAGGTTTTAGCCTGGGGGTTCTATTTATTATATAACGATAATGCCATAGTGAGGACTTACTGGGGACTTACTCTCCATTCATGCACCTATTTTCTCATTTCATATGTTTATGCATAAATTCTCTAATGGGTGTGAAGTGAAGGAAAACTAATCCCCTCCCTTAAGGGTCCAAGGTGATTGGATACCTTTTCCTTCCTTCAAAAGATTAAAAGTGACAGTTGATTTTTTGCTCTTTCAATCTCCTCTCTCTCTCTCTGTCTCTGCTTATAGATGTATATGATTTGCATTTTCACACCAATTGCCTGGTGGTTACCAAAAAACTATGTCAGAAAAAACCAATGAAGATTTCAATGACTAGATTAACACCAATCAAAATACTAAAATATGAAAAAAATGAAAAATTGAAAAGCAAAATTAGAATAGATACAACCTAATTAATATGAAATAAAAAATAGAATGAAAAATCGAATCAATAATAGGCTTAAACAATTAAAAACACCATAATAGATCTAATTACCCAAAAACTTCATAGGTAAAGAGAAACAAATACAATAAGTAACACAAAACAACGATTGAATATATGTATATATACAACAATTATATATAGTTATCTATGAATGAAGATATCAGTGATAGAGCATATGTAAATAAGTGTACTTAAAAATCTCAGAGTTTCATACAATTGAACCTGCTGGCATGAAATTCAGAGTCACCATGAAGCACTAAAATTTCTATGCTCCCCTATCTATCTATCTATCTATCTATCTATCTATCTATATATATATATATATATATATATATATATATATATATATATATATATGCACATAAGGTTATAGTGAATGATGGTGTGGAAAAGAAAGATAACATGTGTGTTATATCTCAAAATTTATCATTAGGGTGAAACTTTATGCATTTCACCTTATCTCAAGGCATCCTCAGAGGCTTCATTGCAGAAAATGGAGGAATCAGCAACCTGTTGTAGTTTGTTGCATGTTGAGAGTGTAAATACATATAGACAAATGAAAGTTGAAGAAACTGGCAGTGGCTTGGGAATAAGGAAGAAAAGAAAGTTCTGGCAAAATTAGATTTGCCAATTTCAACAATTCTCATTCATCCATGTCTTCACACATCTTCTGCATCTTTCAATTTTTACTCAATCATATACTATTACAATTCTTGGAGAATCTTACATCCACATAATAAACATATATATACACACACATACACAGTCATATATTGACACATGCATATAAGCTCACACAGGCATATGACTATCTATGTATCTCTCTCTCTCTGTATGTATCTCTCTCTCTCTCCTTCTCTCTCTTTCTCTCTCTATATATACATATGTAAAATAAGACTAACAAGGATATATTCATACTTTGTACCTAACACAATCTTCAGCCACTAGCAATATGTTTCGTGCTTGTAATTATGTGAGAAAAGCTTATTCTCATTTGAATAACATATTTTTGTAGATATTATATGTGTTAGTGTGTGTGTGTGAGATGCTGTGGGAATTTAACAAAAAACAGGTAGTGGTAAAAGTACTACATTTGATTTGCACAGGCTCTCATATATTTTGCAGAGTTTAACTTTGTCTGGCATGGGATCAAAAGAATAGGAGACTTTGAGAGATTGAATTCATTATACAAACTAGCTGGTAAAACACTGCCTCCTCCCCTTTCTTTCTTTCTCTGTCTATCTATCTATCTATCCCTCATCTATCTATCTATCTATATCTATCTATCTATCTATCTATCTATATATATATATATATATATATATATATATATGTATGTATATATATATATATATATATATATATATATATATATATATATATATAGATAGATAGATAGATAGATAGATAGATAGATAGATATTGGTAGATATATATATATAGATAGATAGATATAGGTATATATATATATATATATATATATATATATATATATATATATATATATGTATATATATATATATATATATATATATATATATATATATATATGTATATATATATATATATATATATATATATATATATATACATATATATATATATATATATATATATATATATATATATATATATATATATATATATGTAATTTTGAGAATAAGGTTAATATCCCATTTATAGTTAGAATTCTCTCAGGTTGAATCTCCAGAATGGGTTGCTATTTGACCATTACTATTGTTTCTATAGTGGGAATACTAAAATAGAATCTAAAATGTTTATTTGATTAATATGTATCTTTATTCATATACATATATCTATATAAAACACTTCAAATGTTATGCATCTTGTATGTGCCTAGTTATTTATTTATGGCTATGGTTCAGGATATACATATATGCACATATATAAACTTATATATAAATATACTTTGATTTTGCTGATTTAGAATATCTATTTCATTTCATTTTCATGAACAAAAACACAACATAAAAATGTAAAAGCACAGATCAAGATCCTCAGAGATCATATATGAAATTGTGGCTGATGGAAAGTAAGATGGCATGATGAGCAAAGTACTGGCTCCACAATGCTCATGATAGTGGGGTCTGGCAAACTTTTGGGAAGCTTTGATGATTATCCAATCAATACAGGTCAAATATCCAGGATATACTAATATTCATATGAGCAATATATTGCATGAGATTCACCTTATGATATCTATCTTCAATGAAATAACTTGTTTTGGGGGTATCAGATTTTATGCAAACAAACTAAGTGCATGAATTATTATTTTAAAAAAAATCTAGATGACAAATCATATTAGTCACCCAATAGAAACATCCTTTGGTTGCATGCCATGTTAGGGATGATCTATCAAAAAGTGGAAAAAAGGGTCATTGATAATTAAATTACTTCTCTTGCCTTTTGTTGAGAGGTGATCATCAAAAAAGTCTTAATTTTAGAAAAAAGCGGGAATGCAGCAGGGCACAAACTAAAGAACCAATTTAGCCTAAACCTACATTGTAAAGTGAAGTCCTCTCTAAAAACCAATTTGGGGGGGGGGAAATTTGGAAAAAAAAAGACCAATTCTTGTAGACATAATAAAAAGTGAATGTTTCAATTTCCTACCCGCCAACTATTGGAATGGCATATACATGTGATATATACATACATAGCGTACCAGTCAGCAAGACCAACTTAAAGACTGCAGCTTTGATTGACTGTTTCCAATGTAGGCATAAGCATATATTTGATCAACACAATATCCCATGTACCTGAATATACCTGAATAGATCATTCTTTATTATTTTATATGTTATTATATTATTATATGTTATTATGGTCTCCTTGACATTCTATAAGCATCATCAGTCTTTCATTCTTTGATTTCGGTAATCTTTCTACTCTTTTGGCTTTGATATTACTTGCAGCAGTTTTTATTGCTTATCATAGATCTTCTTTGCTTGAAAATTGTTTTCTATATTTTAATGATGGGCCACAATTTTTTCTATTGGATTATTATCTGGAGAGACTAGGGGCCATTCCATTAATTCGATGTCTTTGAAACCTTCTTAGGAAGTTGGGCAAGTGTTAGCATTGCCAAAGGTTAAGGAGCATTGTCTTGGATGAATATACTCTTTAGTTTGAAGCTTCTTGTTTGTGACCTGTACCACTCAAAAAACGTCTTGTCCCAGAACAATAATTCTCTGCATTTATCTTGTCATCCAATCATCAACTTTGAAGAGACCTATAATTTGATTGTCTACAATATCACACTAAAACATTACTCCAACTCCCCATTGTCTTTTAATATCATGTTGGTTGACTAATTTCATGAAGGACCCAACCTCTGGACCAGCCATCAATGTAGATCTATATTCACTACTAAAAAATACTGTTGAGAAGTAAGTTTTCATCTCCTTCTTTGGCCAACTTACATGTTTCTTTTTCTGATGTTTACTTTAAGGTACTGTTTTGGTTACTCTCATGTCTTTAGCCATTGTTCTCTATATTCTTCATCTTTTCTATCTGTTCACATTAGCAACACCAACATCTTTGAATATTTTCTTGCTGTTTAATCCAATTTTCGTTTTTTTTTCAAATTTCTTTTTGTGACATTCTTGAAGCCAGTTTTTTTTTATCTTGTCAATATTTTAAATCCTTTTTTTTCATTGTTTAGTGATCTTCTTTCAACTGTTTCATAATGCTGTGTTCCTATCACTTACTAACTGTGTAATATTGAATCACTACAGCCCCACCAATAGCCTTTCTGACCAACCAGCTTAGTTGGCTACCAATTCTTCTCTCTTTGCTAGTCTGCATGCATATCTCCCTGTGTCTTCAGGCACTCTTTTGGGGTCTTCATCTCATGAGTACACCACAAGGCATCATCTAAAGACAGGGCTTTTTGGAGTCATTTTAGAACAGTGATGTCCAAATATTATGCTTGTATTTTTTTTAGATGATTTTAGAAAAAGTTGTACTTTTAAAAATAACTTTGGATAGTTTTTTAGACAATCAGTTCTGGTATGTGCACAGGTGATTCATTTACGCAAGGTACCAATATCTTGTTTCTCTTTGGAGGTTATATCATTCTTATGACCTTTGGCAATCTCTATGTATCTGAAATCAAAAAATAAACATCAATAACTTTACTTTTTTGTGTATTTACTTACAATATGATGAACAACCCTTGACTTGGATAATCAAATCTCATACCAACAAATAACTTATTGTAAATATTTTGAATAAAAACAGATATTATAAGCTGGAATATAAATATAAATCCAGGAGGTTTTACCAGTATTGGTCGGTTATTACCAATTTTATTGTGAAAACACTTGCATAATAAAATCCGACCGACAGTATTTATGATTCTTTAGAAGTAATGAACATCGGAAAAACTTCCATGATGATGATGATGATGATGATGATGATGATCCTCCTCCTCCTCCTCCTCCTCCTCCACTATTTACTTTCATCTTAATTGTTGATGGTCTTAGGGGATCAACATTGTCAGTTGTGATGTCCAGAGGTTGTCTTCCATTCTTCCAACATGACCATCCTATAGCCATTAGAGTTTTTTACTTGATTCTATCATGTTTTGTACTCCTGTTTTTTCCTGTATATATTATGCCGTCTTGTGATCTCTCCATGTGATGCTGAGCATGATTCTTTCATGTGCTTGTCTCATGGTTTTCAGTTTTAGGGTCAATCTTTTGGTTAGGTTCTATGTTCAAGCTCCATAGGTGATTATCGGAAGAATGCATTGGTTGTATCCCCTTCTTTTTAGGATATTGGATCGTGTTTTCAAAGGTTGAGCTTGCTCTACTGAAGGCTTACCATCGTAGAGTGATTCTTGATTTCTTCTTCTTTTGAGGATTTCATGGAGATTTGTTGTCCTAGGTAGATGCAGGTGTCAGCTCTGCATTTTTGATTTTGATCATTGTGTGTATGTTTTTGGCATGTTTGTTAGCCTTGTTTCTCTGAAGTTAATGTGGAGGCTAATTTTCTTGCATTCTTCATTCAGTTTGTCTACCATTAGTTCGAGGTTATGAAGGCTCTCTGCAAAAAGGGCAATAACGTTTGCAAATCTGAGGTTGCTTAGGTATTTGCTATCTTTATACATAAATTATGAATGTATTTACCTATACAGATATAATTCAATACTTTTTCATAAATCAATATAAAGAAGCATACATATGGTATTAATGTGTAATGTATATATATATATATATATATATATATATATATATATATATATAGACACACATACAAATACATATTTATAAACACTTACACATTCTAAATGCTATTTTTCCCACATACATTTTCTCGAGTGTATAGATTTTTACATGTATACATATATATACACAAATATACATATATATATATATATATATATATATATATATATATATATGTATATATATATATATATATATATATATATATATGTATATGTATATATATATATATGTATATATATATATATATATGTATATATATATATATATGGCAAATGCCTGCAAGTTCTGTGCTTCAATTATTATCTTTTTATTGATGCAAACTGTAACTTTCATTACCATGTCTTCATCAATATATATACGTTATCATAGATATACATAGTCACACCTACACATATACATATATGTATGAACTTCAGCAAAACAAATGTCATATTCAAAAAGCATGTTGGAAAAAAGATTCAACAATCAGAATAAAAAACACAGAACTGAAAAAAGTAGAATACTATATCTACCTAGGATAACGGATCTCCATGGAATCCTCAAAAGAAGAGGAAATCAAGTGAAGAATCACATTATGTTAGCAGGCTTTTGGTAGAGCAAGCTCAGCCTTCAAAAACAACCAATGCAGTCTCCTGATAGTCACCTATTGAGCTGAAATATTGGAATCTAATCGAAAAATTGTATCAGAGGAAAAACGAGTCTGAGATATGATCCATTAGAAATCTCAAATAGTAATGGGCTGGTCATGTAACAAGAATAGTGCACAGCTGCTGGATATCAGTGCTAACAGTGAGGATCCCCTAAGATCATGTGCAAAACTGTGGCTGGCAGAAAATAAGATTTGTATGACGTACAAGAAAGAAAGACAAATTTAGAAAGCACTGGCTGCAAAGCCCCTGATAGAGAGGTCTGGTGCATCTTGGGCAAGGTCCTTGTCCACTGAGGCTAAAAGGCTGATAATGAAACTTATGATGATGCACATATACCTACTAAAAAATATTAATGTGTGTGCGCATTTAATTATAAACTCAGTAGCACTCACATTGCTTCTGAAGCATCTATCTTCTTGTCAATATAACTAGTATATGTAGATATATCCATACTCACATATATATACACATATATGTATGATAAATAAACAATACAGTTACATTGTAAATAATTCCTATACCCTATACATACATAAATACTAATGTATACATGTAATAATTATAAAGTCATTTTTTGTAGGAACTTGGTTGGTGCTGTGTGTTCTTGGGTTCTTACCTTACCAAGTATGTTGTTAGCTCATTTGGTAAGAGCAGAGCTATGTATAGGTTGCTTCTCAGTGGATGTTAGTTCAATCCTTGCACAATTCTCAGGTCTTCATTTATTCATATGATCTTTCTTAAAGTTAGTCTTAAAGATACAAAGCTAGTTGTCCCAGTTTTCACATTTTAACTGTATTTATCATTTTGTATTACCCAAGTCACGTCCATTTATAGTAAATTGTGATTCTATTCAAGTAGTTATTTCATATACGTATTGTTGTCTTATTGCTTTATAAGCATTTTAAGATGTTGGCACCGATTTCATATGTGATTTTGTTTACTTGGGGTTGTCTTGATTCAATTAGAAATGATTCTAATATTTGGAGTCATGCTGTAAGACTTTTCAAGGATATTGGAGGAGGGGCAATTGTTTTGTTTTGATTATTAGCAAACAGAGCTACAGTCTGGTAGGTGGCATGGTAATCTTGATAGTGTTTTGGTTGAATATCCTATGTATGAAGTATTGTTGGAAAACAGAAAAGATAAATATGACAAGAATTTTGGAAAATTCATACACTCCTTCAAACGGGCCTTAAAGAACAAAATCCAAGAAACTTACAAGAAAATTGAACCAAGAAATATCAATACTGTTCAATGAAACTGGCATAAAAGAAAAAATGCTGGCTAAATAAACACTATATCTATACCTATACCTATATGTATATGTATATATATATATATATATATATATATATATATATATATATATATATATATATATATATATATATATATATATATACATATGTATATGTATATCTATCTATCTATCACTATCTATCTATCTATATGAATATATATATATATATATATATATATATATATATATATATATATATATATATATATATATATGTGTATATATATATATGGCTCTTCAAAAGCTGTGTATGTACATAGTTATATATCCATGGCTTTGTCTTCGCATAATGTCTTCATATACGCACAAATATATTTTATACTTTGTTATATGCTTATTTTTAACATGTTTATGTTCATGTTTTTAAACATATATAGATATATATATATGTATATACATATATATACACATATTCATATACTCACTCACACACACACACACACACCTATATATATATATATATATATATATATATATATATATATATATATATATATATATATATATATATATATATATATATATTTAATTATGTACCCACTCACAAATGCATTGCTTCTAATATATCTTATCTTCATGTTATCAATATAACTAGTATATCTTACTGGCATATCTTACTGGCATGATTGTCTAACATTTCTCAAGTGTTCGTCCAAAAGATTTGGTGAGTCACAATTAACTCTATAGATATATGAGATTGTAACATAAAGAAAAACATACAAAAGAGACGAGAAAAGATGGAAAGGGATGAAATAGAATCAGGTTTAATCAATAAAAATAATCCATCTTGTATTACTGGACCTAATTTAAAAGCGAGTTCAAGTTTCCTGAGGATGTCGGTCTCCTAAGAATCAAGTGGCCTCTCACATTTTGAAATGAAATTCTTTCCCGCAAAAGAAAAATAAATGAATGAAATAAAAACAAAGGAATAAAAGGAATGTAAGTCCGCAAAAAATTAATGATTGAATCAGTGAAAAGTGAATGAATCATAGATATGCCAAACTCTGAAATGTTTTTTCTTCATTTGACATAATACAGTAAAAATATATCCAGTATCAATATATTAAAAGATATTAGAGCCATGTGTTAGAGTATAATTAATGTTCAGTTTAAATGATATTAAAGAAAACTCACCACAGTCAAAAATTGAACAATCGTAGCATCAAAATTTGAAGTCAACTAAAAAAAATTCCATCAATGAATAAATATGGCCAGAATAAATTCTGTTTATGACGTAGCTGGCCTTTTCCATTGGAAAACATCTGAAATAGAGTAAAAAACATCTAGAAACATCTAGATTCTGGAAAATCTGTATGTTATTAATGGAGCTGGTAAAAAATGTCAAAAAATCTTTTTTACCTAAAATGATTTTTTTTTCTAGAAGAGGAGAGGTCTGCTGGAGTTCTGATGCCAATTTACAAGTCTGAAGATAAAACAGTATGGCCTGGAGCGCTGGAGCATACGAACACACACAAATATAAGAAGTGATAGAATCCTTTGTCACCTTTGGTGTCTTATCAGTTATTCAAAAAGATTCCTGAACAAATAATCGAAGTGATAAGTATGCTCATTATATATGCACTAGAGTTTGATAATGAATTTGTTCTGAAATAGAAATTTGTTAAACTAAGGACCATTTCATGTACATAAAAACATTTTAAAGACATGGAACCTGACCAAAAGATTGAATCTCAAACCAAGAACCATGCAACACGCACATGAGAAGATCATGCTCAACATCACACAGAGAGAGACCACAAGATATTGAAGAAAACAGGAGTTCCAGTGACAATGGGCAGATTATGTTTCAACTGCTGGACATCAAGACTCAAAATATGAATCCTTTAAGATCATACACATGACAATTTAGACAAATTCAGAGGATACTGGCTCTGTGATGTATGAAAGCAAGAGAACTGATGGCCTTTGGGGTGGTACCAGGTCCAACTAGACTTTAAAAGGCTGATGATGATGATGATGATAATAATGATGATGATGATGAAATATAAAAATATATAAATAAGTTTTTCCAATGTTCATTACTTCTGAAGAGTCATAAATACAGAAGGTCAGTTTTCATTATGCAAGTATTTTCACAATAGAATTTGAATTAACTGATCAATATGATGAAGAAGCCAAGTAGAACGGCCCCGACAAATGGTAAGCATATTCTTTAATACAGTCAAAAGTTGTATCTATTACAATAAGGGCATGTACCTGTTGCAAATAAATGAAGTGTATTCCTCACTATATATCCAAAAAATTACATATAGGTATACAAGTGCGTACGCATATATGGGCATCTCAAGTAGTGGTCAATAAGTTAGTGTAATAGGCTGTTACTACTAGGCACCCACACTTGAGGCCTTGTACCAGACAAAGCTTAGACTTGAGTGTTGCCTTACTGTTGAGTTGTGGTTAACAAGTTAGTTTTGCCAAACATTACTACTTTCATGGCCTTGTACTACACTTGGCTAAGCTTATTCAACACTTATGGGCACTCTGCCAGGGAACAATGTTTAGCAAGCTAATCTTACTGTAGTGACTTTGATCTACAATGGGTGCTCCACAATAGTTGACCTTGTGCCAGATTAGGCTTCACTGAATATGTAATTAAATGCTTTGCTGTTGATTTATGCAACTTCGGGACCTTGCATGCTTATCCGAGCGTTCTTCCCACTTAGAAAACATTCTGTGAGATCCTCTTTCAGTATAGCCATCAGCTGTCTGGTTGTATTCTCTTTAATCTCAACCGCAGATATAGACTGGAGTTGCAAAGAGCTATATACGGAGTGGAGGGTGCTGACTATAGAAGTATTTAAATTAAGTTTATTATACTAACATGTTTTATCTTTGGGTTGTTAAAGTAATAAGGAAGCAATGTTTCCATAGAAAAAACCTGCACGAGATGTGAAGAATAGGCAGGGTCATTCATTGTGAATGCAATGGTCAAATACAGTGCACAAGCTCACTAAGCGGTGTCCATCTGTTAACTGAGTAACCCCACTAGAGAGTGTATCTTGCGCATGCACAGTAAGGTCCTCTTTCATTGACTGCCAATTTACATCAAGGCTGTGTGATTGTTTCTTGACATATTTAAGATGGTTGGATACTTAGAGGACAGACATTGTATGTAGAACGATGCCATTCTTGAGGATCTCTTTATTTTGAACTCTTATCTCATTTTATGTCCGCCTTTGTGATATCAGAATATTCACAAAGACTGCCCGATCACTTTCCCCCATATTCATATTTTATGTAAATTGATATGAGTTTTCCATGTCAACAAATATGATACACCTACCTATTTTTTGAATATATGGATTCATTTTTTTGTTTAGTGGTTTCTTTGTAATGGAAAATACATACCATTTGTGCTTGCAACATCATGGGATATAATTTACTTGAAAAAAAGGAACTTTCCAATATTGTTTAATTTTTAATTTTTACTTTTACAACCCAAAGGCAATATATCTTAGTATAAAAAACTTGATTTACGTACTACTATTTTTCTTATTGTCCACTAAATAATAAATATATATGTACTGTTTGCTTTTGCTTGTCGGAATTACTTATTGCTTCATATCTTTGAAAAGATCAATAAAACAGAGCTTTTAATAATTAATGATTTCATTTTATAGGTATCACACTACAAATGGCTAATTGTTATCAAGTGATGCTTAATAATACATTATTGACATTGAAATAATGAGCTGGTTGTATCATGATTGTCACGTGATAAATTTATCAATCATTTATATATATATATATATATATATATATATGTGTGTATACAAGAAAGCTTTACAGCTTTGAACACTAAATGTTACAAAATTTTTTCTAAGATTTTTTTTTGTCACTTCAGTCACTCATTTCCCAATATCTGTTATTGTAATTCATATAATTTGCTTCTGTGTTTTTTTTTGTTTTATACATACTTTGCTATCATGGTACTATACACAAATTTTCTTTTGTTGGGATCATCAGTTGTTTACCATGTAACCGTTTCAGGGATTTAAAAAATAAAACAGTTATATCAACATGGCACCTTAGCAGTGTTGATCAAACACCACCTCTCTTTCAGCAATGATTTTATTACTCAGCTTATGTCATACATGCAGTTTGTTATATACGTATATACAAATGTGTGTGTTTGGATGTGTATATATATGTATATATATATATATATATATATATATATACAAATATATACATACGTACATATTATTTCTCAGGGTTGAATTATCTATGAGTGAAGAGTGCTTGATATCATGGATAGAACATATGTAAATAGATATACACAGACAAATTAGAGCTCCATGATGACACTGGTGCGATAGTTAGACCATGCAAAACTCAGATATGTCTTTGAATATCTATTCATACACACATAGATACACAGACAGACAGACAGACAGACAGACAGACAGACACATATATATATATATATATATATATATATATATATATATATATATATATATATATACATGTATATTGTTTATTTCATTCATGCTATCTAGGCTAAACGGCTTGTTGGTTCAAATGGATTTTCAACTGAAAACAATGCATTTACAGTTATATATGTATATATATATATATATATATATATATATATATATATATATATATATATATATATATATATACAAAATTCCTTGACACATAAATGGACAAATATGATGTACTCATCTGTTGAAAGAAAAATTCATTTTTGTGTATAAGCAAACTCATAATATTTATTGAAATGCTGTTTAGCATTTTATTTAAAAAAAAGTGCATCCATGTACAGATATATACATAAGTTTTCATACACAAGTATGAACACATTTACTTGGAATCAAAGGAAATATTTCCGTCACATGTAAAATGAAATAAATAAATTTCTTTTCACTCATATCATAAATGACTGAAGGCATGTCTCTTTTAAAAGCAATATTAAATATATATAGGTCTGGTTTGTCACTCAATAGAAACACTCACATGACCAATATCTTTTGGCGGCTGTATTGTACAGCTGAATTGGGGATAATCAGTAAAGAGTTTGGAATAAGGGGTGATCAATGAATGAGTTACTTTTCTCGCGTTTCGTTCGGTAGTGATTGCTAAAAATGTCTGATATTTCAAAGACAACAAATGTGAACTAATGGATCAAATTGGCATGAAATTACATCGCAAATTGAACCCCACAGATAAAAACCTAATTTGAGGAGGAATTTGTTAAAAACAAAGAAAATATTTCTTTTAGATATAACAAAATGTAAATGTTGAAATTTTCATCCCTCTAGCACCATTGGTGCAGCCTGTACCTATTATATGTCTATAGCAAGTCAGCCAGCCAGCCAGCCAGCCAAACCAATTTGAAAACTGAAGAAACCTATTTTGACAGTTTTTGTGACAGTTTTGGTAAACGGTTTCTAATATATATATATATATATACATATATATATATATATATATATATATATATATATATATATATATATATATATATATATATATATATATTCATTTAAAAGCAATATTATAAGGAAATGATTTCTACTCCGGGGAATTGAAATTCTTTGATTTTTTTGGAGTTCAGAGATTATAAACATCTTCTATTATGGAGTAACGAAAACATTTGACATTTCTTAATACATTTTTATTTAAACTTTACAAACTTTCATAATGAAAATATGTTCAGAATTCAACTTTCAAGATAACTTTACTTATCTTACTCATTTCCATTCATTCTGATTCTATCTTAGTCCATTCCTGTTTATTCAGAGACTGGTCAAAAGGCCTCGAGACAAAAGGCATCAGTCAAAAAGATCACTATGTAGTAAATACTACTGCAGGTTAAAATCACATTCGGTCAAAAACTATCAGACAAAAGGACAACATTGGGTACAAATATTTCAACTGAATTAGTACTAATTAAGTAATTTAATTTAGTGTTTCACTTTTGATTGATTAGTTAGTACAAATTAGAGTTTGAATGTTTGAACTAAAATGTTATCCTTTTGACAGATGCCTATGGACTGAATGTGATTGTAGCTTAGAGATGGATAAAATAGAAAGGGATAAATGTTTTATCATTCCTACATGCATTTGATTTGAAGAAGTCTTTCTATCAACTAGAAAGGCAGTTTTTTTTCCAAAAATATAACAAACTGCAGCTTAAATTTGTCAATAGAATGATAGTTTGAGCAAACCTGAGCAGCACGACTGAAAGGAGTTCTGGCTAACTTTTTAGCTATGAATATATAATATACTCATCTAAAGTCCGCTTATCATATATGATAACTAAGACTACAGAACGAATTTATAATGAGAATTGAACGTTTACTTTTATCAAACTGGTTTATTTTCAATTGCAAATTTTTATCATAAAAATGTTAAAAAAATTCAGCCAGATCTAGTTGAAAAAAATGGTTCATTTGGCAACACTTGCTTATCTACAATGGAAGAGGTGACTTTTTGATCCAATTCATGCAATGAAACTATTGCATTCTATGGCTTCAGTTGAAAATAAAAAGATGATGAGAACAGCTTGCTTGTTTCATAAAGTGAAAAGAAATGAATTTGATGAAACACAGGAATTTGCTGCTCTACAGATTCAAGTGATAAAGTTTAAAAAACATATAAAGTATATTGAACCTGAATGATTCAGAAAAATTTTTTTTTTGTAAAAATGTTTTTACCCCCCCCCCGTTACAAGGAGGGAGGACTGCTGCCACTCCTCTGTCTGACGCTCCTGTTCATAATTATCTATTTGTCAGTCTTTTTATATATATACATATACATATATATATATATATATATATATATATATATATATATATATATATATATATATATATATATATATATATATATATATATATATACATATAAATATATATACATATATATATATATACATATATATGTGTATATATATATATATATATATATATACACACATATCTATGTTGTTTCATATCTGCTTCACTTATTTTAATGTTAACTTGTGAATATCTTTCATAAGTGAGATGCCCAAAGATACATAAATAATGATAGTTATAATAAATAATAGTTATTTTTTCTAACGTTAATTGTCTATCCAATCTATTCATGTTTGATATACTTAACCTCATACTTAGGGCATGTATCATTTTAAGCAAATCAGAAAAAGAGAATACCTTAATTTGTGCAGTTAATTTGTTTCAAAATTTTTCATACTGTTCAAAATGTGAATGTGCCAAGTCTTTTATAATTTAATATGTTTTTTTCAGCTTGTACTTAGTTTTCTTAATTTGTACAACAATACCTTAACCATACTTGAAAACCCGCACTAACCAAAACGGCACTATTCTAAGTATTGCTGTATATCTAACAGCATTGCTCGACCCCAAAAGGTCATGGTTGTGGACCTGGTTGAATGGAGGCGGGGGCTTACAATGTAATCAGGTCATGTGACATTCAGATGAGTGATAATTTGGTTTTGGCTTTGGAAACATACAAAAGGAAACCTTATCTCTTGTTCAACCTCTTGTTCTCTCTCTGGTAAACATTTCAAATAAAGTAAAAACTCATTGTACTCCTTGAGGTGGGAGGGTTAAAAGCATGGGAGATTAGATAGAGCAACAAAATTAGAAATAATTTCTAATTAATTAAGTAATGTTCAAATTATCAAATTAAAAAAATATTGTGCGAGAATAATTGAAAATCATACTGCGTATAAAATGGAAATCGTGAAACAAAAAAATAAAAATCCACAGGAACAAATGATTTTGTGTAGGTATTTTGTCCTTCAGCTCGGGAATATGTAGGTTCTGATTATAAACAATATTGGAATTTTGAAATTGAATTGATAGTGTAAACAAGTATTGGATAGCGCAGTTTGGCTTACGTGATGGTTGAGAAGGCCATGTGAGGAATAACGTGACCTGTTACCATGTAAGTACCTCTGATGTCATAGTGTAAAATCTCCAGTGAATAAAGCTGCTATCAACAATGATTCTGGTTGGTCCTCTCCATTGCGATATGCTACAGAAAAAATTTCTCCACGTGTCCTTTGATGCTGACACCCCGGTGACCAACAACAGAATATCAACTACCAATGTGACACCAGAGAAGAGATGAAGTAAGTACATCCCGTACTACTACTTCTTCTTCTTCTTCTTCTTCTTCTTCTTCTTCATCATCATCATCATCATCATCACAAAACCCATCAAAACATTACACTCTCAGTCAAAACTAAACATGTTTGAGTTGTATTTTTATGGTCTTACCACTAAGGTTATGATCACCAGTCTATGAAGTTTATTGCATTGTTGTGCTTCGTGAATTCCTTTATTACGATTTTGAAAGTTACAGAATAGTTAATCTTGACCCAGAGGTTCAAGGGATTATTTTGAATGGGTAAATGAAGGTATTATCAGTTTTTCCACTTTCTTTTCTTTTGAAAAAATGTCTGATTCAAGTAAATATTTTTTCCTATTAAACTTATAAAGAGACTAGCATTCCAAGAGAAATTCATGCTGTGTTGGGGCTGATCAATAAAAAAGTTGGAAAAAAGGGTGATCAATGGATAAATTACTTCTCTCGTCTTTTATTGAGCTGTGATCACTAAGAAAGGTTCAAATTTTCAAGGGACATGCAGGCACATAATAGTGACCTGTGTAGCATAAAATTACAATGCATATTGACCCCCAACCCATTAAAAACTTATTTGGGGGTTAATTTAAAGAAAAAAAAAGAAGATTTTCTGTACTCACTGAGTGGACTATGTGTGCAAAATCTAAAGTTTTTACTATGAATAGTTAGGGCTGGGTGAAATCTGGATAGATACACGCATCTAGATGACAGAACATGTGAATGACCTAAATCCAGCAACAGTGTTTAAACCAGTCTGTTGTGGATAGCGGGTTTTAAAAAATTGATTCTCATCTTCACACACAAGTGAGTAGCAATAACTTTCCAAAGCTAAGACCATTACACAGTCATACTTTAACTTCCATTTGGGTTATGTATTGGTAGTATGGACACAACATTCTGGTACTATGGATGCAACTTGATCCTGGCATAAGTCAACCATTGTAGGACCAAAGAGAATATACATACTTGAGAAAAGGAACGAATGTCATCCAATAAGTTTCTTTCGTGAAGTTATTAGCTCAAACCAGCTTCTACCTTCTCTTTCTCACTTCCCCTTTCTGGAGAACTTGAAACAAACATAGCAAAAACTCTATGTTCTATTTAGCAAGCTGACAATAACATGACGGAAATTTCTGACATTCGCAGTCGAGCCATAAAACAACAATGACTCCGATTCCCATCATCCACAGTTGAGCAGTTTTAAGCTCTTATTGGGTTGCATCCACAATTGGGCATTAGTTGACAGGATCATATTGTCATATCATTTGTTTTGAAAAAAGTGAACTTTCTGAAGCTGGGGCCATTTGTAAGCACCATAAGTGTCCCTCAATATAGTGCGGTTAAGTTATAACACAGGTTGCCCTTCCTGGACCCCAACATGCGCATTAGAAAGGGAGACTACTGTATTGATATTTTCATTGATCTTTTGGATCAGATGCGCTAACCAGCTACAAGCGACCACATCATGTCCAATATCTGCTCAGGGTATGAAAGACTGGGCAACACAAAGTCCAACCTGAAAAGCTAATCTGTAATTGCAACAACGTATTTCCGTTGAGCAACATCTGCCCGACCCAGCCCATCCAGCACGCACTCTAACACCCCCCCTCACTGATTCCTGCCATCCTTTCCAACTCTTTCAACCTTTGCAAAACCTTTACCCATCAGGCAACTGCTCCAGGCTACAAACCCCCCTGGGATACAAGTACATATTCTGACGTTTTGGCCACTCCAGTGCGTAGATCACAGGCAGGTTGTTAGCAAAGAATGTTTCCGAAAGAGTAAAGGTGTTTATTAGTTGATGTTTTCGACCTCCACTTTGCTATTGAATGAATGTATAGCTGAGGTGGAAGAGGTACAGGAGAATGAAGACACTATGTGTAGACCCCCAATTAATACATTGGCTGTAGGGATGTGATTTCTCCGAGGAACAACACACAGTGGCATCGGAACATGTCTTTAATTTGGGGTTGAGGACAGGCTTCCTCACTTCCCTACAACCATACCTTTTGGCCTAAGAAGAAAATGTTTGGGCTTTATTGATGAAGAATGGTTTCATTTCTCATCTGTCTTTACCCTTTTTTTTTTCCTTCAAGAAAGTTGTCTTTTTTTTTCTTTTTTTTTCTATTTGGAGAAAGTTACTGACGGTTTTTTTGTTTTTTTTTACAGAGAAATGTCTTCTTTTTTTTTTAACTTTCTCAAATAAGTTTACCCCGTCTTTTTCTTTCTTGTCTCCTTTCAGGGCAAAAGTTGTCATTCTCAGTGCGCGTTCTCTCTCTCTCTCTCTCTCTCTCTCTCTGTGTCTCTCTCTGTGTCTCTCTCTCTCTCTCTCATTTTTCTTTTTTCTGGAGAAAATTAACATCTTTATCAAATCACTGTAGCCCAACTAATGGCCTGACCGACCAACCAAGTTGACAACAAATTCTTCTCTCATAGTCTGTGTCGATGTGTGCACATGTGTGTATGTCGGATTACACTCCTGGTTAAAATTTTGGGGTTACAACCCTGAAAATTTGCATGTGTATACCGCTCATCTAAAAAACCTTTTTTTTTCTTTCAAAGAAAGCGATTTTTGTAGTCTCTATTATCATCTTGGACCAACAAACACCAAATCTTGTGATTTTTTTTTAGATAATTTTTTCACACAAATGATCTATTTTTTAACTGATTTTTTAGACAAAAGATCTGTTTTTCCTGATGTTAATTTTATGATAGATAGTCCTGGTTCACGTGTGGGCAATGTTGATTCATTTTTGTGTGGCATGGATATCATTTTTCTTTTTTCCTGAAAAAGATTTCATGTCGTCTTTTCCTTATCTGGTGAAAGTTGTCAGTTCTTTTTTTTCAGCAGTCCTGTAGATAATCTGTTCGTTTTTTCTTGACAAAAATAGATATTGGTTTTCTTTTCCTCAAATAATTAGATAAATACTCAAACTGTCAATCTACTGAAATGAGTAAATAATCATGTCATTTCAGTCACTTATTTCCCAATATCTGTTAATGTAATTTATGTGATTTTCTTCAGGGTTTTTTTATGCTTTACATAAACTTTGTTATTATGGTATTATTTGTGAATTTTTCTCATTAGGATCATCAGTTGTTTACAATGTAACTGTTTCAGGATTTAAAGACAGAACTGCAATATTAACATGGCTCCCAGTATATATATATATATATATATATACCAACTAATGCTTTTGAGATTGTCAAGAGCACTGCTTCTTTCCGAAAACCCAGTAAATATCATAATCATCATCTGTTGTTATAAGTTCACTGCTGGACAAAGGCCTTTTCCATCTCTTTCTATGACGAATGTGATTGTATTAATCTCTGCCATGTCTTACCAGCTTTCTTTATCTTATGTCTGGTCTTTTCCTATGGTGTTTACTGTCCCACCGGTACTAATCAGGTAGCTTTATGTGCCCTACCCATCTCCATTTTTGTCGCATATTTATTGGTATGATATCATTCATCCTGGTTCTCAATTTGATCCATGTTGAACTTTTTCTTTCGCTAAGAATTTTTCCTATCATTACTCTCTCCACTGCCCTCTGGGCTATTCTGAGTCTGTTTTTGAGTGGTTTCGTAAGTTTCAAGGTTTCACACCCGCTTGTTTGAACTAATTGTTATGTGCCAATTTATTTCATTTCCATGGTCTTTCTCCGGAAAATTACATAAATTGCATTGACAGACATTAGGAAATAAGTGACTGAAATGACGTGAAAAATCATTGAAAAAGTTTTTAATGTGTTTAGTGTTTAAAGCTGTAAAGCTTTCTGAACTAAATATATATAAACATATGTATATACATACACACATGCACGCATATACGTATATATATTTATATATATACACACATATACGTATTTACATGTATTTATGTATATACATGCATGTATTTATATGTTTTTTCATATATATATATATATACATACATACATACATACATATATATATATATATATATATATACAGATATCTAACACTATAAGAAAAAATATTTGTTTCAATGAATTATATACGTAACTTTTTGTTTCATAGATTCCCAAACAGTTGCATCCTATGAGAAGCAAACTTGAGTATAAAGGTAAGTGAACCCCGGGATGATCATTGGATAGGTGGCGATGAGATGCAGTTATCTTTAAATGTCAATTTAGGGTCTAATCAATTTGGAATTTTCAAAAAACAATTTGAGTATTTTCCAATCTAACCAAAACAACTGCACTTTATAAGCTGCCAATTTGTGTACAAGGGTACCTTGACCCTACGATGAACATAGGATAGGTGGTACTCACCAGCAAAAACTTCTAAAGGTAAGTTTTGAGTCAGGTCAATATCATTTTTGTATTTTCCATTCTAAATCTTGTTATATTTGAGGGATTTTTTTTTTGTGTGTATGTGTGTGCAGGCCTAACAGGAGGTGGTTGTAAACTCTCAATGGTAGGGGAAAGTGCATGTGAAATTTCTCCCCTGGCAATGCCAGGTACCCCAGCTAGTATATTTATATGTATATATAAAATAATTTATCATAAACTTTGGCTGTATGAAATACATCATCAATTTATTACTAAATAACTTTGTAACTATCTTCATCTTCTTGCTGAGGTGTATCAATATTTACTGTATAAATATATATCATTTGAATTATCAATTTATAATAATTCATCATTTTATGCGTAACTGTGGATCCCAAGGAACACGTTCATCCATATTGATCTATGCACTCACACAAATTTGGGCCTTTGCAATACCGGCAATGGTTTAACTCAATGGTAAAAATATCGCTACATTGAAGAGGCTACCCTATTGGTCACAGGTTTGATTCCTGCAGCAACCCACTTTTCTTTAATTGTTTATTTATATAGTTTAGGCCAAGTGATACATTAACTGTGTAATGACTGGAGATCATTTCTAATTAGAGTTTCAGCATAATGTAATGAAATTTAAAATCATACATATATGTGTATATATATATACATATATATATATATATATATATTCATTGTTCTTATTTTTGAGGGTTGAGTTATCTATGAATGAAGAGTGCTCAATATTGTGGGTTGTAAGTTGCACCTACTTGCATGGAACCCAGAGTTGCTGCAAAGCACTAAATTTTCAGAGTACACACATACACACACACAAACACGCACACACAAACACACACACGCACACACACATATATATATATATATATGATTTACATTATGTAACAATCTATCACTGTGTACTTACCTGTGGCACTAAGAAACATCCACACACACACACACACATATATATATATATATATATATATATATATATATATATATATATATATATATATTGTGTTTGCTTGTGTGTGTTTGTGTTTGTGTGTATGTGTGTGTGTGTGTATAAGCACATACATACACACAAACACACATACAAAGCGAACACAATAGATATCTATATATATATATACATATATTTATGCACATACATGGTTACATATATAAGTGTATATACAGAAAAATTGTAGAACAGAAGGGAACTCCAAGAAGCAGAGAGCAATTTTTCTCCAATGGTGTTGCACTAAAAATTTATAAATACATTAGATACATTTGTGTGTGTGTATGTGTGCGTAAGCACGTGTGTGTGTGGATATTGTGTTCTGGTATGAGGCATGTGTGTATGTGTGTGTGTATGTATTGATTCAAGTATTTATCACTAAGGGTTTATCACAACCACATTATTCATTTTTCTCTCCTTTAGAATAAGTTCACAGATCTTAGAAGAAAAAGGAAAAACAATTTCTCACCAAAAAAAAAACATTCTCATTTGAATAGAGTAACTATGAAGAATATAAATATGGGAATAAAAAAAGAGAGAAAATATTTTAAAACTCTAAGAATCGAAAGAAATAGTCAGAGAATGACTTGAAAAAATTATAAACTGATGTAAAACAAAAAAACTATATATAAAAATATGCAAATTTAAATAAGTAAATAGATATGAAAAGAAAAATGCAGGTGCCAAAGTATATGAATAAATTAACTCGTCTTAGAAAAAAAATTACCATCAGTATAAAAACATTATTTTAAAATTAAGATCTTTTTTATTATCATTTCTCCCGCAAACTCAGATCTTTTTTAGCAGCTGTGATTTTTTAAATTTATGGTAGAAAACTGTCAACCAAAACTGTCAACACAGGTTTCTTCAGCTTTCAAGTTGGTCTGGCTGGCTGGCTAGCTGGCTGGCTATGTATCTATCATGTTCATGGGACGTACCAGTGGAGCCTGAGGGATGAAAATTTAAAGATTTACTCCTTATTATGTCTAGAAAAAAATGTGTTGTTTTGTTTTTTAAACACCCCCTCCTGATAGGTTGTACTGGGGGTTTGATTTACAATGCAAATTTTTGCTAAATAGCTTCCTTAGCTTGTGCCTAGCAGTGTTCATGCTTGATTAAAATTCAAACACTGCCCTACAAAAAGTGAGAGAAGTAACTCATTCATTGATCACCCCTTTAACCAATTTTTGAATTGATCACTCCAAACTGCTTGCTGCCAAAAAGCATTAGTCATGTGATAGTTTCTATTGAGTGACTAATCAGAGAAGTTTCTATTATCTCTCTCTCTTTATAGTTTTTCTCTCTCTCTCTCTCTCTTCTTTTCAATTACTCTCTTTTGCTTTCTTTTTCTTTCTTTCTCTAAGTCATTTTTTCCGTTTTTCCTTTCATTCTTTTTGATTCTTCCTTTCTTATTACTTTATTTTTCATCTTTTATTCGTTTTTCTCTTTTTCTTTCTTTATTCTCCTCTCTTTCTTCCTACCTCTATCATTTCTTCACGGCATTCATTCTTTCTTTTTCGTCTTTTTTCTTTCTTTCTTCCTCTCTTGATATCATTCTTTGATCACTATGTTCTTTTCATCTTTCTTCCTCATTCCATTTTCTTTATTATTCTTTATTTTTCTTTCTTCCTTTCTTTCTTTTCTATTTCTCCATAAGATTCCTTCCTTTTTTTGTTTTTATTGCATCAGTTTTTTGCTCTTTCTTGCTTTATCATTGTTCTTCCTTCTTTATCAATATACACCATTCTTTCCTTCTTTTCTGTATTTCATCTTTTTTCTTTTTCCCCTTTTCTTTCTTTCTTTCTCTCTTCCTTCTTGCCATTCTTCCTTTTTTCACTGCGTTCCTTCCTTTTTTCTCATCTTCCATCCTTTCTTCTTTCTTTTATTTTCTTCCTTTCTTCACATTTTCTTTTTCTTATTCCATTCTTTTTTCTTTCTCTCTCTTTGTACTTCTATTTTTCATCCATTTCTCTCTTATTTCTTCACATAATCTTCCCCTTTCTTTTTCCTTTAGATTCCATCTTTTTAAAAAAATTTTTGCTTTATTTCATGCTTTTTTCTTTTTTTCTTTCTTTTTTCTTTCTTCCTTCATGCCTTTCTTCTTATTTCTTCAAAACATCCATTTCATTTGTTGTCTATATATTTCATCTTTTTTCTGTCTTTCCTTTTTTATTTTTTGCTTTTTTGAATTAATTTTTCGTTCATTCCTGTCTTTTCCTTCTTTACTTTTCATCTTTCTCTCATCTATTTTCCTTCCTCACTGAGTAATGTTTTTATCTCTTTTCTTTATCCTTTATTATTCATTCTATCATTATACTTTATTTCTTATCTTCATCTCCTTTTACTTTTTCTTCATATCTTTTACCTTTAAACATTTTTCATTTTCTCTCTTCAACCTCAACCCTCTCCTTCTTTAAAATCTTTTTTTAGCATTATTTCTCTTTCATCCTATTTTCCTCTTTCTTTCTTCTTCCCAATTTAATCCTTCCCTCTTTTCATTCCTTTATGCTTCAATAATGAAAATTAATTTATTTTCAACTTTTTCTCTTTCTCCTTATTTTGTTCTTTTCACCCTTCTTCCTTTTTTTCATTCCCTCCTTTTCATGATGACATATTCTTTAAAATTTTTTCCTCCATTTTTCTGGCTCCTTTGTAGTATCTTCTTAATAATTTTTAAGAGAAGGGAACAAAAATAGAGAGCATTTTGATCCAAAGAATAGAAAAGATAACGGGATATTCTATAAATAACTATAAAGCAAGAAAAAATCAAAACTGGTTATCACAAATAAATCAAAAAATGCCAGAGAGAAAAAAAGAAATCTGTTTATTCTGTTGTTTTCAGAAATAATTCCGTCTTTGATGTAGCTGCTAAGTTGTCAATAAAATCATTTTTTTCCTTAAATATTTCTGTCTTTCTTCAATAAAATAGATATTCAATACGTTTACAATACGATTTTACTGAATTTATTCTTAATTCACGCATAGTGAATAATTTTCTATAATCTTCTGAATATGATCTATTTTAAAAGTAATAGTTTATTAATTGGCGCTACACACAACACTGTTTTAGATATTGTTGTTGGCTTTAGGTTATTCATGTGTTCTGACTTTATATGCTTCTATGTATCTATATGTGTTTAGGTTATTCATGTGTTCTGACATTTATATGCTTCTATGTATCTATATGTGTTTAGGTTATTCATGTGTTCTGACATTTATATCTATCTATTTGTGTTTAGGTAATTTATGTGTTCTGACATTATGTGCTTCTATGTATCTATATGTGTTTAGGTTATTCATGTGTTCTGACATTTATATCTATCTATTTGTGTTTAGGTAATTTATGTGTTTGGATATATTCATGTATCTATGTATCTTTATATCCAGACTTTGCCCAGCCCCAACTGTTTATAGTAGAAACTTGCACACCCACCCCCTCAATGAGTTTTTTGCAGAAATTCCCCTCCAAAATGGAATTTTAGTGGAAGGTTCAATTTCCAATGTAATTTATGCTAAATTGGTTCTTAAGTGTGTGCCCATCCTTTTTTTTTGAAAATTTAAACATTTTAATGTCTAACAAAAGGCAAGAGAAGTAACTTATTAATTGATCAGCTTTTTTTCCTATTTTTTGATTGATCACCTTCAACATGGCATGCTGGCAAATGACATTGGTCATGTGCTGGCTTTTATTGACCAACTCACCAGTCCTGTTCTATATAGCTTTATTCTACATATTATATATATTATAATATGCATTACTTCATGCACACACCATATGCCCCACCCCACGCACACACACATGTTATCAGTGGGGTATCAATAAGTCCCCAGCCTAACAATTTGAATGCTTGATTATTATGATTAATATTGATCATGGAATAAAGTGCATTGACAGCATTGACAAAGAAGAAAATGATAATTGGAGCCATGTTCTCTTGTCTAACAAGTCAAAATTCAACATGGTTGCATCGGCTTTTATCAGGTATTTTTATAAGATACCATCTGACACAGCCGTATTGAATCTTGTCTCGTCAGACCAACCAATATGGCACCAATCCTTTACTGTTCAATCCATAATTTCTTTGGCAAAGTCAAGAGTATTTTTTGCTATCGACAGAACTGATAAATGGCTTCTTTACAGTTAGACAAACCCTCATAGCACAATCTCTTGTAGCCGTTGCCTTGCAATGCAAGATGAAATTGGAGGTTCCTCGCCATTGCACACCCCCTTCAGGACTTTGTAGGCTGCTTTTGAGCGACCACACATTGAGGTCAATTTCATCCTCTGGTCAAAAAATTTGATAACCTTCTCTGGTTGACCACAATGCTTTATACTCTACATAGCAACAGTCTCACAATGCGAACACACACTGTGATCATTCAAATCCAGTATACAAGCAATATCCAAAGGTGATTAACCAGATTCAGTCGTTTTGAAATTATCCTCCTTTGTTGCAGTAGACAGCTCATTTGTCATTTATGTTTTCATCAAAACCCACAAAATAATATTTTAATAGTATAACTAGCACCTGTCAAATAGTGATTCATTCAGCAATTATAGGCTTGTAAAAATGAGTGTGTGTATCATATAACAGTTTGGCGAAGAATGTACGTACCATACATACAAAATTATATGTTCAATAAAGCATTAAAGCATTAATTTTCCAAGGCTGGACCTCACTTTTGACCACTGCTACGTATACGTATATAAATATATATGATTATAAAAGGGTTATTTTTATTTGAAACTCTGTTTAAGCCGACATCCAGTTTCTACACAGTGAATATACCAGTTGGTCTAAACAGCATAGACAGAATAAACGATCAAAGAGACGAGCTACTCTGGGAATTGAACCTGCATCTAACATGCGGCTGTCTTGGTGCAAGTTCGATTCCTTTAATCATTTATCCTATTTACGCACTATAAGTCAACTGGTATATTCATATTGTAAAAATTGGATGTATGTTCAGGTATAGATTTGAATAAAAATAACGCATTTATGATTATTCTGTCAGATTATAGTAGTCCATTTTTTTTATAATGTAATGTATATATGCTGGATGTAGAAGAGCTGCCTGTCCCAGCTCGATAATCCTTTGCTGCATTACATTTGCAATGTGAGGATAGACATTGTTTTACAGCAAAATCACTAGTACTCTTCTGTACCGAGAATTTTTTTCTGCGCAAATGAACTGTTTTAATGAGTTGACTGATTTTTCTGCAAGTTTTCATGCGTTGTTTGTGTTACATCTTTCTTAAAAATTTTCCTAATTCTTCAGTTCTCAAATTCTCAGTTTTTTCACATGATTCCTTGTCCTTCAGGTCAAAATCTCCTTTTTTTAACTCATTCAGGACTGGAGCGCACTTGGGTGTGCTTCAAATTCCATCGCCATTTTGAATATGGTGGCCATTTTAAATGCATGATGAGGTTACATGACCATTATGTTTGTATAATTTTGCCATAAACGAAATTTGTATCTTATAACCTTCAAAATAATATATGACTTCCCAGAATTTCTTAGAAAATGAGAAAACTTGAATCCATCCATTGCCATATCTGATGTGTAAACCTAAAAAAAAACAAAGTCTGAACAAGTTGAATTTTGTAAACTGACATTCCAGACACGTTTGCATCTACTGCCTCATTACCCTAAGCTCCAATAGAATTAGCTTCTCTCACACTTTCCCCCATATTAAGCATAAAGAGTAAACGGCGTTGAATATGCATTTCATATTCTGCCGCATGTGGTATAACCACGTGGATAATGTCTTTCCATTGCGACAGAAAAAATTCAGCGAGAAGCCATTGTGAATTAAACAGTTTGTTGAAGTTACAAGAATGGCTTCTGGAAAACAAAGATGGAAACAACATGTGAAAATAACAGCTGGACAATGATTTGAGAGGGAAATAGTGAGGAGTTCAAAAATAGAAGTAGGGGAATCTTGAAAGGAGAGTTTCCACAACAAACTTTAGGGATTAGCATTGTGTATCTCGAATTCTAATTATTATTGTTTATAATTGGTCATTCAATCTTCCTCTCCAAGGGAACCATGACCTGCCAGCTACTACATCATCTAGTTCCTGCCCCCCCCCCAACAACCAGTGCGAGCAAGGGAGTGATCTGCCTCTTCTAGTGGTTTTGTCCCAACTGCCTACAACAATTTCAATTTCCTTCCAGCTCACACACTGGCTCAATTTGTGTTTGTTTAAAACCTCAACCAATGAGATGAGAGGGCTTCTTTTAAACTGTTCACTGGTTGGCTACATGAGTCAAAACTCTCTGTAAAGAAGATTGTAATTGGCCGATCGATTCCAGAACTCATTCATACTAAAACTACTTTTGTTTGATGAGTGAAAACATTTTGCTGCACATGATTTTCATGAAAATAGAATAAAATAATGACCAATTAAAAATTTCAACAAAGGATGCTCCATAAATTAGTTACTTCTCATAATTTTTGTGGGACAGCAATCACTAAAAAAGTCTGAATTAAAAAAAATGCTGCTGAACATAGATAAGGAACCAGTATAGCAATAATTTACACAGCAAATTGAAGAACGGGAATTTTCAAACTAAAAAAAAGTTTTTTGTAGACAATAAAAAGCAGTGTTTAGATTTTCAGCCATCTAGCTTCTTTGGGGTGGCCTATACATATAATACATACATAGTCGTCTGGCCAGTCAGCCAGACGGACCAACTATAGAACTGAAGAAACCTATATTAACAGTTTAAGTGACATTTTTGGTAAACACTTTTTAATTATCGTTGTTCCCCAATCAATACTCAAAAAGTATGAATGCGCAAGTAATAAAAAGTTGAGTGAACTTTGAAAACCCTTCTGAGATTTCTTTAACATTGTGTGA
This sequence comes from Thysanoteuthis rhombus, assembly GCA_963457665.1. Classification (NCBI taxonomy): domain Eukaryota; kingdom Metazoa; phylum Mollusca; class Cephalopoda; order Oegopsida; family Thysanoteuthidae; genus Thysanoteuthis; species Thysanoteuthis major. The sequence goes on from OY735207.1 coordinate 63,102,713, forward strand.
AAGTTAATGTTGAGAAATTTTGCATCGAATAAATTGTTTTTAAAATGTATGGTTGATTGATTTCTTAATGTTTTGTACATTTTGTGAATCTTATTTAATGTTGTAGATCTTTAATGTTCATTTTCTTTTTGGTTAAATGTATTTTAAGAGTAAAAATAACTTCTTTTCAAAAATGCTTCTTTTGTTTTCTGTTTTCCATCTGAGGTTCTATATCCGTTATTATTTTGTTAAATGATTGATTTCGAACATATTAAATTATCTCTGTTGGAAACCATCAACCAAAACTGTAAACAAAGGTTTCTCCAGTTTTCAAGTTGGTCTGGCTGACTATCTATGTATGTATTGTGTATACAATGTAAACTTGTGTATATCTATGGAGGTAAGGAGCTAAAAATTCCATCATTAATTTTTTATTATGTCAAGAAAAAAAAACTTTTTTTTTTTTTTATTCGCTCCCTAAAAAGATTTTTTTTATGGGGGTTCAATTGGCAATGTAAGTTTATACTAAATTGGTCATTTAGTTTGTGTTTGCCTGTTTTTTGAAAATTTAAAGTTTTTCTTTACAGGACACTGCCCAAAAGAAAAGTGACTTATTCATTGATCATCCTTTCTTTTTTCCAATTTTCTAATTGCTCACCCCCAACTGTCAAAAGATGTTGATCACATGGCGGTTTCTATTGAGAGACCAACTAGATTTGTTTTGTTGAATGATTGATCTTGTACATATTAATGCATTTCTGTCTTAATATTTTTCATTTTTTTTATAGCAGGTTGCAATTTGATATTATTGAGAGCAGAAACAAAGGGAATAGAATAAATAACGAGAGAGAGAGAGAGAGAGAGAGAGAGAGAGAGAGAGAGAGAGAGAGAGAGAGAGAGAGAGAGAGAGAAAGAGAGAGGATGAAACAATGTGGAAGAGAAAGAAAGAGGAGAATAAAAAGAAAAACTAGAGAGAGAGAGAGAGAGGAGATATGAAGAGTGAGGGAAATGTAATAAGAATGAAGAGGAAAAAGAGAGAGGATGAGAGTGGGAGAAGTGGGAGAAGATTAGAAAGAAGGACAGGGTAAGAGGAGAACTGGGGAAAAGGATGGATGGAAAAGAGAGGGACACATTCAAAGAAGTAGAAAAAATGTGACATCACAGATGGATTGATAGATAGATAGATAGATAGATAGATAATCTACTGATGGATGAATGAAAAAAAAAGAATAATTTTTAAAAATACAGTTGATTAGATAGATGAAGAGAAAGATAGATGAAGGAAATGAGAATGGAACCCCCACTGCAATTCTCTTTGGGATGGGATTAAATAAAGTTTGAAACATAATAATAAGTAAATATTCAAATTTTCAGCTCTTTAGCTCCATTTGTGCCAAATGTATGCGTGATACATGTATATATGTAGATAGCCAGCCAGACCAACTTGAAAACTGAAGAAACTTAAGTTTTGGTGATAGTTTTAGTGACAGTCTAAAACAGGAAAAAAAGATTGAAATCACAAGAAAAAGAAAAGGGGATGAAAACAGAGATAGAGAAAAGAAAAGCAAAGTTTGGTAATGGAAATCAGAGAGAGGGGAGAGAGAAAGCAAAGTTGAAATGTAGGTAAAAAGCAGGAAAGAAGAAAGTGAAAGCCATATATCTGTACCTCGCATAAATGAATCACTGTAGCCTCCATGTATATCAGAACTAATCATCTAATAAAGGGAACTTTCATTTAAGATTATCTGAAAAAAAAAGATCTTTTGTCTAAAACTATCTAAAAAAATACCAGCACAAGATTTTGGCATTGTTGGTTCAAAATGTCTCATAGAGACCCCAAAAAAGTACTTTCTTTGACCCCTTCCCCTAAAAAACAGTGGTGTATACATGCAAATGTTCCAAGTTGGTAGCTCCAAAAATGTGACCAATAGTACCTGAAAACACAGACACACGGACAAACAGAGAGAGAAGTGTGTATAGCCCACAGACTATTTGGTTGTGAAGGCCAATTGAGGGGCCACAGTGATTTCATACAAGAGAGAGAGAGAGGGGGAGAGAAAGAAGGAGATAGAGAGAGAGAGGGAAGTGTGAAAATAGTTCAGGTTCAATTAGATTGCTTTATTATCTTGAAATCTGCATCTGCTTGGATGGTGTAATGGTTAGTACAACTGTCTCAGATGCTGAAGATCCTGGGTTCAATTTCTTGTATGAGCAAAAAGTGTGGAAAAGTCTTTGTCAGGGCAAATTTCCCTATGCACTCAGCAGCTAATTGAGTACACTCTGAGCTGTTTGATTCGGGTGGTCAGGAAAACTTGTAGGTGACCTGATTTGACACTTGCAAGGGTCACCAAGCTGACACATGCAACAGGAACTGGGACTTCGAGACCGGCTTTTGTATTTGATTGGGGGGGGGTTCTCCTAAGAGACATGATGCTTTACCTTATAAATCATGAAAAAAAGAAGACATTAACATAGAGAGAAAGGAATGAACAGCAAAGAAGGGAGAAATGAAACCATAGAGACAAAGATAATGAGCGGGGGAATGGAGAGAGAGAGAGAGAGAGGGAAAGAGTGAGAGGAGAGAGAAAAAGTGGAAAGAGAAATTAAAAGGCATGGATGAGAGATAGAGGGAAAGAGATGGAGAGAGGCAGGGGTGGAAAGGAAGAGAAGGTAGAGGAATAGAGACAGAAAAAGCGGGGAAAGAGAGAAGAAGAGATAAAGAGCGGGATAGATATTAGAGTGAGAGAGAAGAGAGAAAAAAGAGCAAAAGTAAGAGAAAAAGTCAAGAAGTGTATGAAAACCAAAAGGGATCGTAAAGACAACTATGATAGAGATAAAGGGTCGGGGAAAAATGATAGAAAGAGGAAGAGAAAAAGGGAGGGAGAAAGAAAAAGAGTATGAGAGATGGAGAGAGAGAGAGTGAAGACATTTAGATTGTGCTATAAATGTTGATTGATTCACTGTCTGTGTGGGTATAAAACATCTTTTCAATCAAACAAAGAAGGAAAGAAAAGTAAGAAGAAAAGAAAACCATGAAAAATGAAAGAAAGACCATAATGAAAGAACGAAAGAAAGGGAAAAAAGAAAGAAAAATGTTGATTCTTCGATCAATATTCATTTTCTAATTGATCTTTTCTAAGGAATCTAAAAACAGATTTGAAATTCTTTCAATGGCTTAGCTGAGTTCAGATGGTTCAGACATTGCAATGAATAATAAAACAGAGACAGAAAAATTATATAATACGAGATAATGGAATCAAATGTAACATAATCCTATTTATTGTATATAAGATAATTAGAGAAGAATCTACGTTCCTATTTTCATCCCAATGGCTTAGTATAATATAAAATGATATAAAGTCTTCTTCCATCTCTCTTTCAAGCCAATTGTTCTTAATCTTCCCTCAACTTTTTTGTTCTTATTTCTTATTTCTTATTACTTATCATCTTCATGTTCCACAATGTCCAATTAGAAACTGTCATCCGAAACTGTCAACATAGGTTTCTTCAGTTTTCAAGTTGGTCTGGCTGGCTAGCTATGTATAGATATATATATTGCACATACAGTTCGCACCAAAGGATCTAGGCGGGTTGAATATTCAAACGTTTACTCCTTACTATGCCTGAAAACAGTCTAGAACTGTTCATTTGTTTTTTGAAAATACCGCCCCAGCCCCATTGGTATTTAGTGAGGGGTTTAATTTGCAATGTAAGTTTTTGCTAAATTGATACCAAGTTTGTTTCTGGCAGTATTCAAGCTTATTACTTTAAAAATCCAGACCTTTTTCTTTAGTGATCACTGTCCAACAAAAGGTGAAAGAAGTAACTTATTCATTGATACCACCTTTTTCCAATTCTTTAATTGATCACCTCCAATATGGCATGATGCTGAATGATGTTGTTCATGTGACGGTTTCTAATTAGTAACTAACCAGACCTCTTATTCATCTCTTTCAGATTCCTCAATGTCCAATTCCTCCAGACTCTAAATCTTTAATTATAAGAACCCGATTGTAAATAAACCCACTTTGCTTAATTCCTTTGGAATTTGTTTCTTTCCTATATTGGCTTCATTCCCATTATCATGCAAAAGTACATGGGTATTCGAAGGGACGGAGGGTTGGTACAAATGGGGCACTTTTCCCCGAACCCCTAGATCAAGGCCTTTCTACTTAAGGTGGAGAGGATTGAAAGTTAGAAGCTTATAGTCAATAAGGGATAATGGTGCCATAAACAATAAGAGAAATTTAAACATGACTGACCACACATTCATATAAAATCAAAACTAAAGAATAACAAGCTTGGCTGTGCTAGGGTCAAACTCTGTTACTTCATTAAAATCTAAAAAGTAAAGAAAACAGGAGTCATTCTTTCATTATATATCATTCCAAAACCACGTGTCTCATTTAAATTAGTTCTTGTAAATAGGATTTGCTAGCTTTAGCAGAACAGGTCAACTTTAGAAGTGGGAGTGAGTTCATCATCAGTTTTTGTGTAGGTCACTGTGTTACAGTTAGTTGTGCATGACATCACTACTTTATCTTCTGGTCATTATCATCTGTCATTGTTACGTATGAAAATATTGTCAAAACTCAATCATAAAAGTTTGACAAAAGAAAGAAAGAAGAAGCCTACTCAGCTTAATGGTTTATCTAGCATTGAAAGCAAAAAAGAAAGAGGAGGCTTACTCAGCCTTATGGTTAATCTACCACTGACCTTGGAAGCAAGGAAAAGAGGAAAAAATATATGTTTTGTTCCTTACTACATTTGATTCCAAAATATACTGATGACCAGCAGAACTCCTAAGACCACGGAAACACAACTGGAAATTAATAATTTTATAATTATGAATAAAATTTTCGGGTGAATATCTCAAAATCACAGAGAGATATCAACTGCTTTTTTAAAAATTCTCATATTTTCGCATCGTTTAATCATTCTATCTTCATTTAACTCTTTTAATGACATTTTTACAAGCAAGGTAGTTCTCAATGAAAAGAAAAATAAATGAAATGTGCATACTTGTTTTAAATTACCACCAAATTTTAACTAGCTAGGGTAACATCAAATTGCCTCAGTAAAATGTAATCCGTAACATTTGTATAATCACCATCCAATGAGTTAGTACTACCTCTATAAAAGTCACAACTCAACCTAACCTTCACCTAGGTATGTAAAAACTAATCTGATACAATCTCACACTTAACACCGACAACTAAATAGATATCAACATAGCTTTGGACATTCAAACCTAAACTAAGACAAAATGATGATGATAATAATATTTTAAAAAAACATCAAAATGGTAAGTTAATCTATAACAATTCAAAATGACATTCAAATATCAAAATTGAAAATAAATTAAAATTCATTAGAATAAAAATTAAACTAAACTAAACTCGCATCTTGGTTCACATTTTGAACCCAGTGTTTCGGCTGTTGTGCCCTAGGACTGTCTTCTGGTGAAGAATGGGTGTTTTTCCAATTTGATGATATGAACAAATACCCCCATTCTTCACCTGAATGTGGCAGTTATACCCCACGGCCGAAATGTTGTGTTCAAAAAATGAACCAAGATGAGGACAAAAGTCCACCAAAAACATTACAAAATGGTCTTCCCTCATCTAAAAAATCTGACAGATATTAAACATTAACATAACTGAAACTCTTAGGCTTCAGTGATGTTAGCCCCCTCCCCCTGACCCATGTAACCAAATCTCCACCCTTCCCGAAAACCAAAATTTTTCCAACATGCCTCAATTCAAGGGAGGTAACTTGATTCACCCAAAAAGATGTTATAAGCATTGGAATACTGTATCGAGAACATTTTCCTGATTTTCAAAACTATTTATGCATATATATATATATATATATATATAAATATATATATATATATATAATACTTGATAAATATATGTATATGTGAGTGCATACATACATATATGTTTTACTGGAACCGAGTGTGTGTATGTTTGCTCATGTAAGTGATGTTACTAACTGAATGAATGAAACTTCCAATTTTACTTAACTACTTTAAACATGCTAATTCTATGATTACTTTCTCAACTCTTTTTCCAGCTGGCATTCTATTCACTGACTCTCCTTCTTTTCCCTCTCTGTAAACTCATCTAAGCAACTCATATGTTCACATTGGCACGTCTTTTTTTTATAGTTTATTATTTTGGGAATTGTTCATGATAATCAAGATAATGATAATGAAAGATAGACTTGGACACTAAAACCCTTTCTCTGTTTACTCAACTACATCAGATCATTAGAACAGTATCTGTTGTCTCTGAGCTGTATATTAACATTGTTGTTTTGCAGATGTTTACAATGCTTTGGTATGGCACATGTCTTTATGTAGCCTGATGAAGGAGCTGCTGTGTATGTCAGATCCTGGGGAAAGTTTATGTCCAACAATGGATGTTAAGAGACTGATGATGATGATGATGATGATGATGATGATGATGATGATGATGATGATGATGATGGTAGTGGTGGTGGTGGTGGTGGTGGTGGTGGTGATGATGATGATGATGATGATGATGGCGGCAGCGGCGGCACAGGATCATATGAAAGAAAAATGCATGCTGGAAGACAAGTGTGATTACTGACTCGATAAAATCCATCGCACAATGTCTTTTGGCAGCATGCCATGTTGGGGTTGATCAATAAAAGAATTGAAAAATTGGGTGATCAATGAATCAATCACTTTTCACGCCTTATGTTGGAAGTGATCCTTCGAAAATGAAAAGAGGTCTGAATTTAAAAAAAAAAACAACTTGAGTGAATGTGGTATGAAACAAGCTAAAGGAACCAGTTAAGCATAAAGACTTGTTCAGGGGAGGAATTTTTCAAAAACAGACCTAAGAAATAGATATTTAAATTCTCCCCCCCCAACACCAGCTCAATTGTTGGACTTCTTTAGTCAAACAAATGTCATGTGCAACAAACAAGGACAAGAACACAAAAATCAAAATCGAAAATACAGACCTGAACAAAATAGACCACTGCTTCTACCCAGGACAACAAATCTCTCTGAAACCATCAAAAAAAGAAGAAATCAAGCAAAGAATCACAGTAGGATGGCAAGCTTTCAGTAGAGCAAACTCAACTTTCAAGAATAAGAAAATCTCACTTGTCAAAAAGAATGGTACGCAACCAATGCATCCTTCTGATAGTCACCTATGGAGCTGAAACATGGAACTTAACCAAAAGATTGACTTTCAAAATGAGAACCATGCAACATGCACATGAGGGATTTTTGCTCAACAATACATGGGGAGATCATAAAACAGCACAATATATTAGAGAAAAAAAACAGGGGTCCGAGACATCATAGAATCTATCAGAAAACTCAAATGGCAATGGGATAGTCATGTTGCAAGAATGGTAGACAGCAGATGGACATCATAATTCAAAATGTGGATCCCCAGAGATCATATGCAAAACCATGGCCGGCAAAATATAAGATGACAATCTAGACAAGTTCAGAAAAAATTGGCTCTATGACACCCATGATTGAGAGGTCTGGAGAATTCTGGGGAAAGTCAATGCCCAACGACAGACGCTAAAAGGCTGATGATGATAGTAACTCATAAGAGTTGGGAGAAAAAGTTAAGTTTCGGTTTGATTTTTCCACGGGGGATGTATAAAAATATGTAATTCTTGAAAAGCTCTATTCATCTGACGGAGAATGTCCATCAGAAAGGTGTGAAAATGTACTGTGCAGAAACAATCTGTACAAATTAGAAAATGTCACTAAAAACAGCAAAATAGACACCTTAGAACCACGTATAACTGATAAATCAGGCTAATGATGAATAAATGTACAAAATGAATTTTTTCTAAAAGAATATTTAAAAATGTGTTTGTGCTAAAACAAATTCCTTTTGTCTACACGGTGCTGTTTTTTGTTTTTATTTTGATAAAAATTGATTAAAAAACTCTCAGGTGAAAGGAAGATCTTGTACCATCGATAACTTTGAAGCAGTCTGCATTCTATGTCTCAGCACACGCTGAGTTTTCCATGAATGTTGGCCTGAGGCCGAATCCATGTTAGCTTTAATGATGTAAGGCAGTCGTTCTCTTTTCAATAATCCTTGGTGGATGTAAGATGAGGAAAAAAATTCTAAAAAATCCTTTTTTTTATGGTTTACCATGTGCAATGTTGCTTGTCTGCCCCTTTTACAGAAACAGGGTATATGACTTTTTTACACTACCTGGCCCAGGGATTGAACCCATTATTACCTGAATTTAGCGCCTTAAACCTAATGTCTGTCTCTTCAACTCAACTAGAATATATGACACTGGGAACATTATGTTGTGCCAGTCTTCCAGTAGAGGAGGGTTTTTTGCCTTGAAAATTAATCTATGTTGGTACTGGCTCATTTTTCGAAAAAAACACGGCTTAAATGAAGATTTCTAATGTCCTCGGGGGACTACTACAAAAAAATACTAAACCGAACATTGTTGCTTTGTAAATTTCTAGAATCTCCCCAAATAAAACTTTGCTGAATTTCAATATTTTATAGCAACCAGATTCAAGAGAGACAATCTAACTTAAATTTGTACAAAACCAATCATAAGAATCAACATACATCAAGCGCAATGTTTACTTGATATATATGTATATAAAGCATAGGAGGCATTCAATTTTCCAAATCTCAGATTACTGACTGTTCTTAACCATACACGTACCTCCATTGTACTAATTTTAGAAAAAAATCATCTGGTGTTTTTGTAAATGATAATCTATGAAGCAAAAGTTCTTGAAATGTCTTCCTTTGTTTTCCAGGGAATTCAGAATTGACCAATTGGCGTCAAGCAAATGAACAGTCAGTGATCTGAGTGGAAAATGATTAAAACCCTCAAAGTGCAATATTCATTTGTCAATGAGAGCACAGATACTCTGTATATATACTGTGTGTGTAACAGTTTTTCAAAGAATGTAAAGATACTACATGCTGATCCTTGGCAGGGGGTTGGGGAGCGACACTTTGATCCTAGTCAGAGTTCATAGATACGCTAATTGTGGGCAGAAACGCCTGACCATATAAAAATAATTCTGTCATTTTTCATGCATATTATGATAGTTATGAAATATTGTTTACGTAATTTGTTTGGGTTTTTCATACTTTTAAATCTTACTCTGAGCTTCTTTATGGTTGTGTCAGCATGAAAATACTCTGGCCCCAAGCCAGAATGAATAGGCTTGTCGATCAGATTTTAACGTTTAAGTCTCGTTGTTAGCCTCCCTATTGCTTTGTTTACATATTTTATATGAAAAGTTAAGCAGTTTCTACATCAGAGAATTGCTTTCCTTTCACGCAGTCCCCCTGTAATGGAGAAATCCAAAGGACAAATACATGCCTTAAGCAGCCATCAGGTACAATGGATGAATAATAAGGTTTCACAGTAACCCTGGTAACCAGACCATTTCGGGAACGCAAAGATGGACAACAGAAATCAAAGGGTTACTCTCATTCTCCAAACCGATGCATTAAGAAATACAGTGTATCACGTCCACTTCCCCCTCTTCATCATCATCTTCGCCTAATTTTTAGTTCGTATTTGATGACTCATTGACTTGAATGAAGTAATTTCAGATCCAAAGAGAGGCTCTCTTTGATCCACTGAGTCTTTCATATTTATTAACTGAAGTTTGACCAAGTGAACCTGCAATTATGTTAGCCAACCCCTTTCCCTTTCATTGATCAGCTAATATACAGTGGACGGACAGCATCCTTGATAGCCAACCCTTCCTTTTCATGAATTGGCTGTTTCTAAAGAATTACATTAACTCTGGAAGTGGTTTGGGAAATATTTGAAGGAAAATTGCTCACCATTTGGTCATGAATGCTTATTTATGGTTGAGAGATTTTCATTGGCCATACCATATTTGGCAGACATGTTGAAGCTGTCACTGCTGCCTTGATGTTTAAAAATTCCTGCAGAAATAGATGAAGAGATGATGACTGCTTTCTGTATGCATTGCGTGAGGCAATATTGAAATAGAATTATTTCTCCGTGAGCAAGGAGTGTAATAACTTTAATGTAAGTCATTGGCATTTACCCCCTACTGGTGTAGTTAAAAATCTGACCACCACCCACAGGGATATTTTTCAAACTGCTCTCAATCAAATATCACACATGCCGGCATATCAGATAGACATTCAATAAATATTTTGAAAAAAACAAAAACAAACACATACAAATATCATAACACTTATGGGACTTGAATGTGTTGTAGTGAGTGATAATCTTCCAGAAACCATTGGAAACCATTTATCTCATAGTCTGGCATATTCAGTAAATGCACACACATTCTGACACTAAGAGTTCTATCTCAGTTAAGACCTTGATAAAAGAACGCATGATCCCTACATTTGCTAGTTATTTCAATGTATCACTAGTCCTGGATTAACTAAGTAGCGAAAGCAGAATATGCTATGGGCCCCCCAACATATTAAAGAGCCCCCTACTAAATGTTTGTTTGCTATCAATTTTGATTCAGCGATTCTTCACTTTCTTCATCACTGCAATACAACTCTGCCTTCAACTTTTACTAACGACTGGGTGTTTCAGGTTAATGATTTTAGTCAATAACCACCTCTAATTGAGGTTATTATTTTAACACAGTATCTAATGGAAGTAAAGTATCTATGTGTTACACCTACCATGCACAAATATGAAGGTATTTGAAACTGAATGCATAGTTTCTGCACAGTAATCTAGGAAAAATGAAGTAATATTATCTCTGAAATGTCAGACATGTTTGTCGAATCATCTGACAATATCAAATTGGAAAAATGAAACAAAAGAAATACTCTATTATGCAAGTGCAAAGTTTTTTATGTTCTAATATTCAAGTATACTTTTAAAAAATTTTGGGTATCTTTATAACATTGGCAGCCAGCAGGGAACTAGCCTGATCCGACCTTACTCATCACTGACACTTGATAGCATAATGAGGTAAAGATACACTTCTATATTTCTTATATGGCTATCTGATTAGAAGGGGGAGAAATTTTGGAAGTCAATTTTTTATTGTAATTACTTTACAAACATATTTGACTAATCAGTGTATGGTTGATCCGATCCAGTGGCCTTGAAACTAAGAAAATTCAAGGAATCCTTGTATAAAAGAAATATGTTGACGGACCCCTATTTTCAGCATTAATCTTCAAGACTTATTAATGAACTACAATAAAAAGCAATCTTAACCTTTAAAAATTATATTTATTTCCATATTTATTCGAGTTCGAATACTTGGTACAGGTTTGTATCCAATAATCATGTTTTTTTGATAGCTGTGTAATGGACAATGTTATTTCTCAGCCACTTAATCCACAATCTCAGGTTCAGATGGCATGCTGCTGCGGACCTCCAAAGATTATTTGTTGAATGCCGAGGGGTTTGTGGACCTCAGTTTTGAAACCACTGATCTGATCCATTCACAGCCTCCATGAAGCTTTGCAAATTTTGTGGATCACATTTATTTAGCTATGTAATGTTTAGTGAATATTTTTTACCGAGAACACTTACACGAATGAATGCTCAGAACAGCATAGAAATTGCTATTCTTCTCCATTCATTGATAGTCCAGGCATTTTACACAAAATTGGGGGTCAACCTCACACAAATTGCAACAAAAAAAAATAACTGAACAGATTTTGTGTACTCAATATGTTCTGAATGAGAGAAGAAAGTCTACATATAATGCAGGGAAAATCCTGAAATTAAAAATGGCTGCCAGCTGCCCCATGTGACAATAATCTATCTCGTGAACGGGGCCCAGCATTAAGTTGAAATTTGGTATTTGATGAGCGCGAATACAGACCCCAAACTTTTATTGATATTTCTATTGGGAATTTACAAAAACTAACTCGCTAAAGACATACTTGCGTGCCCCCTTAATGCACACAATATATTTCATGGGCATCTGTTGTGTGATTCTTGAGATACACAGTCACATTCAGAATCACTGGCATAAATTTTAGCATATGCAATTTTGGCTCTGATTTTGAAAGAGCTCTCCTGTAATAACAACAAAAATGGTGAATGTCAGCAGATTCAGAATTTGTACCCATGAATTATCTTCTTCCAGCTGCATGACGAATTCTTCTCTAAAATGTCTTGACCTGCATCATCATCATCGTCAGTCTTTTATCGTCCGTCATTGGACATAGACATTCCCTAGGATCTGCCACATTTCTCTGTCATGGACATCATGGAGCCAGTATTTTCTGAATTTGTCTAGTTCATCTTTCCATCTTATATTCTATCAGCCTCACTTTAGCATGTTGTCTCGGGGGATCCATGTTGTGAGTCGTTATTTCCATCAGATGTCTAACATTCTTGCAACACGAACTGTCCATTGCCATTTAAGTTTTCTAATAGATCTTGGACTCCTGTTTTCTTCCTTATATACTGTGCTGTCTTATGAACTTTCCATGTGAGTTTGAGAATGATTCTCTCATCTGCATGCTGCATGCTTCTCAGTTTGCGGGTCAATCTCTTGATTAGGTTCCATGTTACAGTTCCATAGGTGACTATTGAGAGGATGCATTGGTTGTGTACTCTTCTTTATTAGGATCATTATCAGGATCGCCTTGTTTTTGCAGGTTGAGTTTGCTTTGCCAAAGGCTTACCATCCTACAGTGATTCTTTGCTTGATTTCTTCTTCCCTAGTGGGTTTCATAGAGATTTGTTGTTGTGGGTAGAAGTTGTGGTCTCCTTGTGGTTTCCTCAGTTTTGCATCTTTGATTTTGATAGTTATGTTCTTGTTTAATCTCAAATCAGAACCAGACTATGAACAACTTTTCATTTGGATAGTGATTTGTATGGAACAGCACATTGGACTTTTCCCTCTGCTGATTTATTGCATCTCTTCCAAGAACAACTCATTCAAACAACTTGAAAATCAACATTACACTTCCTTGGGTCCTGAACAATACCCCTACCAAATTTCAATTTAACACAGTGCCCCATTCTTGAGATATATCATTGTCACCAAGGTGGCTCACGGTAATATCAAATTTTAGGATTCTCCTTTCATAAATTTTTGTAGACTTTCCCCCCTCATCCAGAACATACTAAGGACACAAAATCCATTGAGTTATTTTTTTTGTTGCTATTTGTGAGAGGACGAGTTACATTTTTACCAGACTATGAACCTCACACATAGACATTCACATTCATACACAAACATTTTTGGTACTATTTAATTATTCCAATATATTTTATATATATATATATTTATTTATTTAGTCAACTGAATCATTATGTGTGAAGAATACACTGTTTGACTCTAATACATCTTTTTCAGCTGTCATTCTACATTTGTTACTTTATTACTTGTGAACATTATGGATTAAGTTTTTTTATTGTTATTTCAATTAGCACCTTGTCGATCATTTTGACAAACACCTCAATTTATACCAATTATTGTTCTGTTGTCTTGTCAGATTTCTTCACATGATTATCGGCATATCAGAGGGAAAGATAGTGAGTGAGAATTTACTTACTCTTTACTAATGTCAAAAAGAGCACTAGCAACAAAGCATAGTATTTCTTTTGAAAAAAATATTGGTCATTCAATCTTTTGTTTTGTTGTAGCACTGTTCTGATCTGGGAGTTCCTAGGAGGTTGGAGCATGCCATTAGATATGATAGTGGAGGCACCAACCCTGAACCCATTCAAAAACCACCTGGCCAGACTGTGCAGAGGAATTATCTATGACCCTGATGTAGAATCTCTATGCAATATCATCTGATCACCAAGCAAGATACGAAGCAAGCATCATATGTTAGAACCCGTTAGAGCAAGCACAACTTTCAAGAATATACAAATCCCACTAGTCCTAAAAATAAGGGTATATAACAAATGTATCCTACTGATGGTCACCTATGGAGCTGAAACATGGAGCCTAACCAAAAGATTGCCCTCCAAACTGAGAACCATGCAACGGCAACAGGAGAGAATCATGCTCAACCTCTGGAGAGATCATAAGACAGCACTGTTTATCAGAGATAAGACAGGCGTCCAAGATATCACAGAAACTGTTTGAAAGCTTGAACGGCAATGGGCAGGGCATATTGCAAGAATGGTAGACAACTGCTAGACATCACAACTTACAATGTGGATCCCCAGAGATCACATGCGCAACTGTGATCGACAGAAAGTAAGATACCGTGACGAGCTAGATAAATTCAGAAAGTACTGGGTCCTCAATGCCCATGATAGAGAAGTGTAGCAAATCTTGGGCAAGGTCTATGTCCAATGATGGATGCTATCAGGCTGATGATGATGAGAAGGATTTATCCCAGACCACTACAAGTATCATCATCATTGTTAAAGCTAATCTTGGCCTCCATGGGGAATTTTATAAGGTTCTGCAAAGCTGTTTTTAGCTTCCCTCACTGCTACACTAATCAAACACCTTCGTTCTTTTAGCCATACTGTTTTTATCTCCTATTATCATTTTAGCATGTTCTGTGTTCACTTTCTGGTAAACGATAGAGTCAACTTATTTTATAAATGGACATATTGTATCGGCTTAGAAGTTTTTATACGCAGCTCTAGCTCCGCTTAAGAAACTTTTTTGCTTCTTTTTGAGCTCATTGAAGAACACCCAAAGATGTAGATGGTGGAGAATTGGGCTGGATTAAGCTAGTGTGGGACTTGAAGCCTTTGTTGTAAACGGGCCCTAAATTGAGAAAATATACATTTTTACTATCAGAATGATAATTTTAAAAAAATTTTCCGTATGGTAAGATGATACAGCCAATAAGTCTGACATCTCAGTAATCTGACTCTGTCCTGACCTGAGAGAGCCTAGGAGATTGGAGAGTGCTATCATGTGCTGAGTCACTGATTGGTGGAACAATATTTCAGTGGTAATATTCATTTTTATTTTGATCTTTGGATTGTGGCTATGACTTCAGTTTCTGACTCTTTTGTATTTATGTGTTGTACATGTATCATATCATATAAACACCATATTCCTGTTAATAAGTGTACAGAAATAATAATGCCAATTAAAGGTAATAATTGGCTAAACTTGTGATATCCAGTCTTTTATCACAGTAGGTAGCAATATAGTACTAATAAGTCATTAGACTGATAATTGATAATTAGCTGATTATTCGTTGGCCTATAAAGAGGACACTATCTTGCCCAAACAATTTGAAAATATAAGAATTGGAAAAACGTTCTGACGATACAACCTTTCCTAAAATTTTACCTGTCTTTTTTCAAGAAGAAAAATTATCCAAATGTTGATTGAAAAATTTCCAAAGCTGACGCGTCTATCCCTTTCTCACATAATAGCAACTGGTAAATAAGACAACACCTACCTTCCTTTTTCTGTTATTTAATAAAACGGACCGGCAGGCTGACTGACCAAGAAGAGTCTAGTAGACATGTGTGGACACATCTATAAAGCTTATAAACACTGAATGGGGAAAATAATCAAAAACACTTGTTTTAGTTGAAGGAGAGTTGGAGAACAATGAAGACGATCATTTATTTGAGGCAAGAATATATTTAAAAAAAAGGGGGAGGATTCACTCTTCATCTTTTTGTCTGACTTCTTTGAAATTCTTGCAAACATCTCCTCGTCTCTCTGTGCAGAGGATTTGGCTGTTTCATTGCCTTAACTTTTTATAGACCACATATAGCTTTACTTTATCGATAATTGTCTTTGCCAATTAATTAGAAACCATCAACCAGAACTGCTGCCAAAACTATTAACATAAGTTTCTTTGGTTTTCAAGTGGGTCTGTCTGGTTGTCTGGCTGGCTGGCTATGTATGCACCTATCACACTAGAGGGATGAAAATTGAACCGTTTATTCCTTATGTCTAGAGAAAAAAAGAAATTTTCTTTAATCCACAGAATAGTTTTTCAGTGTGTGTGGGGGGGGGGGGGTCAATTTGCGATGTAATTTTAAAAACTAAATTGGTCCCTTGGTTTGTGTTTGGCAGTGTTCAAACCTGGTATACCTAAATGTCACCTATCCAGATACTGACCTGGCTCCTCATTGCTTAACTTTGGTTATCAAATGAGAATCAGAGAGTTTAATGTGATTTGGCCATAACATCTATGAGCTTGAGATGACAACTTGTTGCATAAGATTTCAACACTCAGTCTTGCTACAAATGGTGACTTTCTTGCAAGAGACATAAAGCTCAATTAAAATCAGCTCAACAACAGGTCTAGTTTGTCACTCAAAATAAACCATCATAAAACCAACATTTTATGACAGAGCGGTGTTGGGGGTGATCAATTAAAAAATTCGAAAAATAGCTGATCAAACAAGGTGTTTATTTTCTTGCTTTTTGTTGGGCAATGAACACTAAAAAAAGTCTTTGAATTTAAAAAAACAAAACAAATGTCAGTGCTGCCAGATGCAAACTAAAGGACAAGTTTAGCATAAATTCTTTTCTCGGGAGAGGTTTAAATTTTCAGCCCTCTAGGTCCCTTGATATGGACAGTACATATGATACATACATACACATTCAGACTTTTTATTTGATATCACAGCCATTGAAAAATTGACTTATTCATTGATCATCTTTTCCCAAGTTTTCAATTGATCTTCCCCAACACAGTATGCTGCCAAATTTTTTCAAGTTTTCCCGAAACAGTCATTAAAAGTTTCTCCAGTTTTCAAGTAGGTCTGACTGGTTGGCCAGATATGTATGTATGTACGTATGTATCACACAAATGAAGTGGGCTGAAAATCTAAACATTTAAAGGTTTTTTCAGTTTTTAAGTTGGCCTGAGTGGCTGGCTAGATATGTATGTATGTATATATCACAAGTAGGCTGGAAATTCAAACACTTACACCTCATTATGTCTACAATATAACATTTTTTTTGTTTTTTTTCGAATCCCACCTAAATAGGTTTTTTATGGGGGTCCAATTTGCAATGTAAGTCTTTGATGAATTGGTCATTTTTTCTGCCCGCTGCATTCATGCATTTAAAAAAAGTTTAGATCTTTTAAAGATCCAACAAACTGGAAAAGAAGAAACATTCATCGATCACCTTTTTCAAATTTTTCAATTGAAACCCCCAACATGGCATGCTATCTATCTATCTATCTATTCATCTATCTATCTATCTACCTACCTACCAATATATATATATATATATATATATATATATATATATATATATATATATATAGAAAACACTTGACACATGTTCCATGGTAGATCAATTTTTCAGGAGTGATGAATGATATTTAGCATTAATCTTATTAATTCATGATTAACACGCCATAATATTAATTTTACCTTCTATAAGGTTTGAAAATTACCATTGAGAATTGGGTCATGAGAATGACCAAAAAAACAAGTCAATATTATAATATATCAATTTTAACATAATTAAATTAATGCTTAATATCATTCATCACTCTTGGAAAATGGATCTACCATGAAACATGTGTTGGGTGTTCTCTCTTTCTAGTCTTCTGTAAGTATTGCTCTGTATTGTGATAATAATACATTGAGCTCTTCTAGTTTAGTAAAAAAATATTAAATCATTGAATTTCAACTATACTATTCTTTTATCAAAATTATTTTAAAATAAAGTAGTATCATATGTACAAATATGTGCATATAAATAATGTGAACATTAGGAAGTGAGACAGATTCAGGAGAGAAACTGTACGGAAACTTAGTTTATTTATCAGTTAATCCATAAATGTATTGATTGGTTAGCTAAACATGTTTTGGGAGGTGTTCCCATCTTCAGTAGCGTGTGCTGTGTATATATGCATGTGTACCATTCAGCAATCAAAACTTTTGTGTAAAAAATAAGTATACCATCAGGTGCAAAATTTTGGAAGCAGAAAATTGGAATCTATCTTCTAGGGTCATCCCGATGTGTGGGACTTAATTCAGTTTGTGATGGAGTCATATATACATACATACATATATATTATTGTGTCATCCACAGACAGCTGTTTCGATGTATTACATCTCTTCAGTGTGGCTATAGACTTTCCATTATCCCATCCAGTACCGCGAGGCAGAATTGAAACCTTAACATCGCACCTGGAGGCCGATATCCTACCTCTGGACTACGGAACTGGACAGTAAGTAAGGCTGAATTTAAGCAATATGTCTATTTACACAGAAATTCCTCATCCACCAGAGTGCTCTATTCCTGTGGAAGAGTATTGCATAAGCTTACAATGGATGAGTTACCTCACTTAAAGAGTGCTCTACCCTGAATAGAGGAGCATTAATTATATATATACTTATATATATATATCTATATACATACATGCATACATACATATATATATATATATATATATATATATATATATATATATAGTCTTATCTGACCTTACCTGAAGATATGCAGTTTAAGTTGTTTTTCTGACTTTTCCAGGTCTGAAAATAGTTTCATTTTACATTAATGTATTTTTCTTTGCAAAAGGTTATTCCATATCACAAAGCATTTCACTAGAACATTGATCATAAAATCAATATTTCCTCCCCTCCCCACCCCCACCCACTTCATCACCTATTTTTCTCTTTTATCAAAAATTATATAAATCTCTCACATTCGATTAGATATAGTGAGTGAAAGTCTAGACAGCCTTGGCATACTTTTTAAAAAAAGAGGGAAAACATTAAAATTGCTCCGAAAATAGAAAATTCGCACAAGCTATGAAATACATGTCTATGCAGGAAATTAGCTGTGAATATCTATTTCAAAAATGATTTTGACATTTCACTGGTGAGATTTTTTCCTTTTTTTTTTTTTTTGTTAAAACCCTATAAATCAATCAGAGCTTTGATTAACTATTGACCATTTGATCTACTTGAGTTTTTACTTTCTTTTTATACTTTATGTATCCAACATGGAAGTATACATAAATTAATACATACATATATATATATATATATATATATATATATGTTATTGAGAAATTGATATATGCTCTGACAGAATGATTATAAATTGCGTCATATCATATTGAAATTCTTATTTGAAATGACCACCCGTTATTACACAGTGAATGTATCAGTTGGTCTTGACAAGGTAAATAGAATAAGCCATTGAAGAGAATTAGGTTGCAGCAGAGATCGAACCTGTGACTGATTGGGTAGCCATTTCAACATAGCATTGCTCTTACCATTGCGTTAAACAGTCATCGGTAATAGAAAGGCCCAAATAACTCCTAATTCCTATTTAGCAAAATGATTATAAATTGTGTCATTTGTCACATATTGAAGGTGATCATTTCAAATAAGAGTTTCAATATAATATAACACAATTTATTATCATTCAAATCATCTGTTGGATCATATATCCATTTGTTAATAACATAATTGTGGCTTTGAAAGAAACAAATAGAGCAGATATCGACTGTGAATGAGCAATACAGGAATTTGGAGTTTGGGCTCTTATTTGGGCCTTTGAATCACTGTTGGCTGTAATAGCTGGTTATCATTTCAAAGAGTTTCTCTATGATATTATGTAATTTATAATCTCCCAAATCTATATCTATATCTCTATATATATATATTTGTATATATATATATCGTAAAGAACATGATGTAAAATTTGATAGAATAATTTAAAATGGGGTATATTCATTTGAAACTCTTCTTAAACCTACAAGTTGGCCTAGACAGTGTAAATAGAATGAACAATTGGTTTGTCATAGGAATTGAACCTGTGTCAAACAGAAGACTGTCTTAATGCAATGCTGCACATACGTTCTGAACTAAGCAGCCAACTGATAAGTTGGTAGCCCTAATAACAGCATCAAATCCAATCTTGTTCCCTCTCCATATCTGCTCTGTATGTTTCTCAACATAGACAGTTATATCACTAAGAAATGGATGTATAAGCTGACAAAATAATCACAAATTATTGAGTATTCTTGGAGTATAGACATTATGGAAAGAATGTGTAAATTTATTGTACATATTTTTAATTCTATATATATATATATATATACATATATATATATATAGGAAGTTGATTTGCTACACCATCAAGTTTATGTTTCTGCCCTCTTTGGGCCTCTAAAGGCGAAAGTTTGCCAAGGTTCACCTTTAGATGCCCCGAGAGGGCAGAAACATAAACTTGTTTGTTTAGCGAATCCACTTATATTTCCAGCTCAACTTGACTCTCAGAGTATAAAGTTGAATACATTGAGTACTCTATGAAATAAATCCATCACATATCAGACATTGCTTTATATTACATTATATTATGCTTTATTGCAAACCTGATTCGTACAATATTTACTATATATATATATATATATATATATATATATATATATATATATATATTTATATTCACTACCTGTAATCAGTACATGTTTGAACCATGTACATTCAATAGTTTGGGTTTGACAGTTGGAAATAGGATCATTATCAAATATTTTCGCAATCAACATAACAAAGCATGCATATAGTCATGTTTTATGGTAATGCTAAATTTCTGGGAAAATTTTTTTTCTATAGAAATGAATTGTTGAATGAAAAAAAAAAGCTTTTAGTTTCTATCCTTCAAAATCTTGTTCAGAATTGATCGGGAGATTAAAAAGGTGAACCCACATTCTTAAGTGGATGAGTAACCAAACTAGTGAATTGATTCTGTCCCCCAACATGGCTCAAAATCTATAATAGCCACTATAATCCCAGGAAATTAAAAACAGATTTTGTGAATGTTCAAATACTTATGAACAATACTTTTTTAATATACCATTGAATTACCATTGATAAGAAGCAAAGAGCTTGATACCATCAAATACTTGAATTATGTCAATGTCTAGTGAGTGTATTTGTATCTCTTTCATCCAGCAACATTAAGACCTGGCCATTGCTTTGCCATAAAACATATTGGATGGAAGAAATTAACCCCACATGGACGCTTCTTTGTAAACATATCAGTTTTTAACAACTTTTCTGATGGTATGTTATAGTATAATGACCAGGGACCTAACAATCAAATATCTGGCTATGGGGCTTGGATGAGTTTTTATGAGTCGTCCTCCAAATATCCTTGAAAGATGTATATCTTGAAAGCAGGCAATGGAGATGTCTATTTGTGTATGGTAAAACAAGTAATGATCTCCACAATAATATTTAACATATAACATTAGAATCCAAATTTAAACAACTGTTGTAAAATTTAATATTCTGTGTACAAAAAAATATCTGAACATAGTACATTAACGGGGATTGAAAAGTAACATCAATGAGCATAGTACATTAATAGTGTTTGGAAAGTCACATCAATGAACATAGTACATTACCAGTGACTGAAAAGTAATATCAATGAACATAGTATATTAGCAGTGAATGGAAAGTAAGATTGTAATATGATTTGGAGGATTGTTCTCATAAAAGCATATCAAAAAACAAAAATGCGTGTGCATGTGTACATGTATCTCTGCAAATATGTTAGTGTGCATTTCTCTTTTTACCTATCTGCATGCATGTCTATTTGTGTACAGGTGCAGTAGCACATGCACAAACATTATCAAGAAGATTTAAACATTTATATATATTCTTATCATACATGTATTTATATATATTCTTATCATACATGTATTTATATATATTCTTATTATATATGTATTTATATATATTCTTATTATATATGTATTTATATATATTCTTATCATACATGTATTAAATATATTCTTATTATATATGTATTTATATATATTCTTATTATATATGTATTTATATATATTCTTATCATACATGTATTTATATATATTCTTATCATACATGTATTTATATATATTCTTATCATATATGTATTTATATATATTCTTATTATACATGTATTTATATATATTCTTATTATACATGTATTTATATATATTCTTATTATACATGTATTTATATATATTCTTATTATACATGTATCTATATATATTCTTATCATACATGTATTTATATATATTCTTATTATACATGTATTTATATATTTTCTTATTATACATGTATTTATATATATTCTTATCATACATGTATTTATATATATTCTTATTATACATGTATTTATATATATTCTTATTATATATGTATTTATATATATTCTTATTATACATGTATTTATATATATTCTTATTATACATGTATTTATATATATTCTTATCATACATGTATTTATATATATTCTTATTATACATGTATTTATATATATTCTTATTATACATGTATTTATAATCACCGTGAGCCAACAAAAGACTCAACCAGCCAGCCAAGCGAGTTACAGATTTTTCAATCCTTAAATTTTTCTGTCTGTGTTCTTATCTATGCGAATGTGTCTCTGGGTGTTATAAATCACATTTTCCGGGCTACAGCCTTGAAGATTTGCATGAGTCTACCACTAAGTACAATCTAAAAATGTTTTTTTTTTTTGCTTTTTCAAAAAAATGCTTTTTGAGGCCTCTATGATCATTTTGGACAATCAATGCCAACGCCAACAGAAAATTTCAGATAAATGATCTATTTTAGATCATTTGTTTTTGATAATTACTTCTGGTACATGTATGGGCTTTAGCGTTCATGTATGTGAGGAATGGATTTATACATAAGATTCAATAAAACTACACTTTTCAAAGATGGTTTTTTTTTTATAAAAGCAGTACACATATATGTATAAATATGAAGTTTATTGTCTTCATTTAGTGTGCCCAATACCCATACAAAATATAGGCAGAGCCTTAAATAATAATATTAAACAGAGAGACCTTTATACAGTGTTTTGTGTATCTTCATGCTTACATATATATATATATATATATATATATATATATATATATATATATATATATATATATATATATATATATATATATTTATAATTTCTATTTATATATGTGTATGTGTGTGTACTATATTTTTTCGCTTCTTTTGAAAAAATAAAATTATCGTATTTTGAGCCTTTTCATTAATTACGCTTAACAGATGGATTTTTGCCATATTCTCTGACATGAAATTTCAATTTCATAAATTGTATGTGATTAGTCTATATATAGACATGCCCCACAGACTCACAATTTTGTGCACACACACACTCACATATGTATACAAGTTCTGCATATGTATACATGCAATCAAAACATACATACACGGATATATATATATATATGTATATGTATATACTGGTGAAAATATGTAAACTTAAGCTAATGTGGGCATATGGATAATGATGGCTTGAAAAACAATGGTATAAAACTAATCACAACAATGATAATGATAATAAAATAAAATAAACATTAACAACAAAAATAATGATAGCAAAATCATTGTTACTTTGAAATTGTAGCAAAATGAAAACCAAAGACCTTCCTCATGGTTGAACCAGTTGTATATTTACCACTGGCACAAGTATTTGGTGTTTGAGCCAAGATTAAATCCATAATCTAATATAATGATCAGTGTGACTTTTTCTGTTTGTTTCTCTGTCCATAAAAATGGGCATTTCTATTGAAAGGTAACAATCTTGCTAATAAAAACATCTCTCATCTATATCTACATTATGAGTTGTGATATCTTGTGGTTCTCGGATATTCTTGCTACATGACCAACCCATGGTCATTCAAGTTTTTTAAAAGTTCCTATGATATATTGGACTCCTGTCTTTTCAGTAATATACCATGCTGTTTTATGATCTCTCAATGTGCGCTTGAATATGATTCTCTCCTGTTCCCGTTGCATCACTTTCAGTTAGGCTCCGTGTTTCAGCTCCGTAGGGGACTATTGGGATAAAACAATGTATACCCTTCTTTATAAGACTCGTAGGATTTTCTCGTTCTTGAAAGTTGAGCTTGCTCAACTGGAAGCTTGCCATCCAAGAGTAATTCTTCACTTGATTTCTTCTTCTTTTAAGGATTTCATGGAGATTTGTTGCTGTAGTGTAGATGTAGTGGTCTACTTTCTTCAGCTCTGCTTTTTCAATTTTAATTGTTGTGTCCTTCGGCTCAATATGTTTGTTGTACATGACATTTATTTTGCTGAAGTTCATTCACAAAGTTTCATCAAATAAATATAAATATCTAAAGAAAATTTGTGAATATTTAAAACTTCTTTCTGTATAAATAGAATGTGTGAATTTAACTGACGTTGGCACTTGAGTTGCTTCTATCCTAAAGGGTTCTATCCTTTTTTCATATGTGTGTGCATTTGTGTATTTGTGTGTTTGTGTGTTCCATTGATTCTGGCTATATCATTTTATCTACAAATTGAAAATTGGCATCATTACTCCACTACACCCCTTCTGATGATGTTTCTAATTTTTGGAAAAAAAGCCTTATTTGACCTTATTTTGATGGGTTTATTAATAACATCTAGATTCTCCAGAATCTAGATGTATGTACAGGTCTTTTTACACAAATGTTTCTCAGTGGAAAGCATCAGTGATGTCATAAATACAATTAATTTTGACTATATTCATTCTTTGATGGAATCTTTTTTTACATGACCTTGAATTTTGATGCAACGGTTGTTTAAATATTGACTGTGATTGCAAGTAATTTAGTATTCTCTTCTTGAACTGCAAGAGAAACTTCTATGGCTCCTACTAAAGGTTATTGCTAATAGCAGCAATAAATTTACCAGGAAAAAAACCTTGTTCTGAGACTATAAACAATTCATGCTAACCTGTCGTACCTTGAAATATATTCAAACCGATCAATTACTTCCTGCCAGTAATGATTTTTGCCGTCATTTCCCACGATGTGAGATGCTAATTAGTGACCTTAATTGCTTGAGTGCAATCTACTAATTACTTGATACCGGTAAATCTCGATCAATCATTTATCTTTACAATGTACTTCCTTTGGCTTTTTCCTTGTTTTCAAAATCTTTTTTTTTGTCGTTGCTATCCTTTGTGGACCAAGTTTTATTTCTTCTTCTTTTTGTAAATGGCAAAGCAATGATTGTAAGGGATCTGGTTTGTCACTCAATAGAAATTGTCATGTGACCAAACGTCTTTTGGCAGTGTGCCATGTTAGGGGTAATCAATTGAAAAATTGGAAAAAGGGGTGATCAATGAATAATGATGAATAATCTTGTCCTTTGTTTGGAAGCTAAAAAATGTCTGAATTTTCAGAAAATAAGCATGAATGCTGCCAGACACAAACTAAGGGACCAATTTAGCATATGCTTACATTATGAATTGACTCCCACGTACTAAAAACCTATCTAGGTTGGGAATTTCCCCAAAACCCAAAAAAACTTTTTTCTAGACATAAGGAGTTAATGTTGAAATTTTCAGTCCTCTCCATTGATATGGCCTGTGTCAGATATATATAGCCAATCATTCAGCTAGCTGTCGAGCCAGTCGGACTGACTTGAAAACTGAAGAAATCTATGTTGACAGTTTTAGTGTACAGTTCCAAATAACAATGACTGCTTTTCACCCGTGTAAAAGTCGTCAGTTCTTAAAACAGAGAAATTTCATGTTAAGACCAATGTTCAAATCGATTAACAGCTTTTGTAAGGAATCAAGTGACCTGAAAAAAAGTCATTAAAGAGAGGGGATAATTAGAGAAGAAAGCGTTGGTAAAGATAGAAAGATAGGACATAGAGAGTGGACAAAGAAACAGGAAAAATTCTCATTCTTTTTTACGTCTCACTATGACATATTTTTCCTTCGAATAGATGAATTCTTAAGAAATAAAAAAGTAGAAAAAGCTAGAAATAAATAAAGGAAGAGAAGATGGAGAATAAGAAAGCAAGAAGGAAAGCAAGTAGTGTTCATAACTAATGTGTATGCATTATATATGTATACATCTATTACTTTTGCCAATGAATTATATGACATTTTGGATAATGTTTTTCATTTTATTTTTGACGCAGTCATTGTTTTTGTTTTGGACGTTTTAACAGAGATTATCTTGAAAACCCAGTTGAGAACAAATTGTTTTATCACAGAAACAAATGCAGACAAATGTTGTCAAAAATGTAGGTACAACTTTGCAGTTTTTGAACAGAATCTTCTTTTTTTCTTGTTACCAAAATATTATCTTGTTGCCAGTATTGAACTCTGGGATGGAGAAGAGAGAAAAAGGTTTAATGAGAATAAAGTGGTCAACTCTCTCCCAAGTGAGAAACAAAAAGTATTTTATGACAATAATGACAATTATCATGTATTTATAATAAAAGCTGTGTGCTTCACATTGATATTGCCAGTAGCAACTATCAGCCCTTTTCCTTTCCTACCATCTTATTAAAGTATCTAACTTTTCTTCTCTTTCCCTTCCTACCCTCTTATTACATTTTTGCTTCTCCAACCTTTCTGTTCCTTCCCTCTTATTATATTACCTATCTCTCTTTCCTCCCCTCTCCCTTCCTACCCTCTGATTAAATTACTTAAATTTCTTTTCTCCTCTCTCCCTTCCTGCTGCGTCTGCTGCACTTATCATACTAGTATCGTTATTTTATACTTATAAGCGTCAATGAAAGTAATGGGTTATGGATTAGTGGTGGTAGTACTAATAGTGACAATAGTGGTAATAACAAAAATAATTTCTATCCAAAAAAGGCACCACGTTATTGGAACTTTGATGTGAAAAGTTCAAATTCTTTTTTGGTTTTCATTGCAGAACGCACTCTAATGTTATGAAAGTTTTTTTTACAGTTGAATTTTGACTGAACAAGATATTCAATATATCGAAAATTTCAAGTGCTGTTTTATCATTTTTGTATTTAAAAAATTCAAAACAATCTTCTTCCTTTCATTAAATGATGATAATAATGAGAAATTTTTTTTTTAGCTTTATATATGTATTTACTAATAAAGGTTTGCTGGGTATACATATACAAATTATCAGGAATTTTCAAGGCCCGAATAGAGGTCACAGTGACCTGGTATCCACTATAAATTATTTAAGAAAATTTAAAACCCCCAAATCTTGGAATATGGTATTTAATTTTTCATTTTGTTCCAATCATGGAACACTGCATTCTTGTGTTGGATGTTTGAATCTTGTCGAAATTGAGAAACTTTCATTTCATTTAATGATTGAAGGAGGAGGAGGGGGAGGAAGAGGAGAAGGAGAATCCTGTCCCAGAGAAGTAAAAGGTTAAATTCTATGAGATTTTAAAAAACACATGGATCATCCAATCCAGGCCAGGGGACCGGATCTAGTCCTTAATAACAAGGAAAAGAAAATTTGTCCAAGATTAAACACTGCTGTTCCAGCAGAGCACAGAGTAGAATTGGAAGGAACTGAAAATTTGAAAAATATCTTGACCTTCTCAGAAATCTAAAACGTTGAACATGAAGTTAACATTTGTTTAAATTTTATAGATGAGGGATTATCCATTTGAAGTTTTTTGACTGTTGTCCTGACCTTGCAACATCTTTTAAACACAACTTTCAGACATTGTACCTTGAAACCTCCTTTAGGTGGGTATTGTAAATGGGGCCAGGTCCTCATTTTGCTGTCTATTTTTGTGTGGGAGAGTTCTCTACAACATAATCATGCCCTTAGCATAGTAGTTTGTGAGACTCTGTACATAATGAATTTAACAGTTATAACCATCGTCACTGGTATGCTTAAAAGAGTCCCAAAGAGCCTCACAAAAAGATTGGAAGGATTTGAAATCCGAAGACAAATTGAAACTATCTGGATGACAGCATTAATGAAATTTGCTAGGAGAGTGCTGGAGTATTGAGAAGAGTTGTTGTCATTCGACATCTTGTAAAATCCACAAGATACCAGTGCTGTGAAATGCACAGATAATGATATTATTGATTTAAAGAAACTTGCAATCACTCAACCTCCCGTTGAGGCCAGTGCAGTGAAAATCGAAATTAAGATATGATGATAATAACAAACTGAATTTGTCAAGTTCATCTCTCCATCTTGTATTCTGTCGGCCTTGGTTTCCCATTTGATCTCTGGGGATCCATGTTGTAAGTCGTGATGTCCATTGGTTGTCTGTCATCAAATTCCATCCAAAAATAAATTTTCCACAGGAAAACATTTCCAATAGAATGATAAAACATCTAGAAACATCTAGATTCTGGAGAATCTAGATGTTATCAATAAACCCATCAGACTAAGAATCAACTAAGTTGAAGAAGCTTTTCTTCTAAAAACAAAAAGATGTTTTTTGAAGGGCTCTAGAGGAGTACTGGCACCGATTTCCAAGCTTGTAGACAAAATGGCATAAACACACAAACGTAAAAGCACAAACCCACAAAAACATGAAAATATGAAAAAGGATTGAATCCTCCGCCATTTTTGATTGTTGTAGTTGTTCAATGCCATGAATAATATTAAGAATGAATTATATAAATCATAATTTTGATAATGAGTAATTCTGAAAAAAACATTTTTTTATGCCATCAACATTTAATTAAGAAATTCTAATGCTTTGTTTTTTTTTTTTTTTCAATTAAAAAAATATCTATTCCGATAATTTTCACAACAATAAGACTGGAGGTATTTTCTGCTGCTCTTTTGTTGAAAAGTAAGAAAAGAGAAGAATAAAGACAATAAAATAAGACAAGTCTGGTTAGTCACTCAATAGAAACCATCACATCTCTAACCTCCTTTGGCAGCCTGCAGTGATAGGTGTGATCAGTTGAGAAATTGGAAAAAAAGGTGATCGATGAATGAATTGCATCTCTTGTTATTTTATTGGGCAGTGATCACTAAAAACTTCCTAATTTTCAAAAACACAGTGAGAACTCTGCTGGACATGAACTAAGGAATCAATTTAGCATTGAATTATATTGCAAATTGAATCCCATCCCACTAAAATATTTAGGGGAGGGGGTTATAAAAAACAAAAAAAGTCAGTTTTATCTGGACATCTTTAATTTTTCAGCCCTCTAGCTCCATTGATGCAGCTTGTATGCATAATAGATATATAGCCAACCAGTCAGTGAGCCAGACCAACTTAAAAATGAGGAAACCCATGCTGAGTTTATAGTTTCTAATGGAATTTTATTCTATTGATATTTAATTACATAATGTTGAAAGATGTGTGTAAGCCTTGAAATATTAGCTGTTATAGAGCAGTGCATTAAAATGATTGGAAATGTAGAATAAATGAACAATGTATAAGATTTGTAACATGCCTAATATATTAGATCTTCCCATAAGTAATGTCTGAAACTTGATTGTGATAGATTGTATGGCATTCTCACCAATACTCATCAGACTTCTTGCGTCCATTGTTGGAAATAGACCTTCCCCAATATTTACCAGACTTTTCTCTCGTAGGCTTCACCGAGCCAGTATTTTCAAAACTTATGTAGTTCATCAAAACATCTCATATTTTGTCAGCCCCAATTTTGCATCTGGTCTCTAGGGATCCATATTGTAAGTTGTGACATTCAGCGACTGTCTGACATTCTCACAACATGACCAGCTCATTTTTCTTATGGATTTTATGATATCCCAGACTCCTGTTTTTCCTCTAATATATTGTACTGTCTTGTGATCTCTCTGCGTTATGTTGAGCATGATTCTCTCTTGTGCACGTTGCATGGCTCTCAGTTTGAGGGTCAATCTTTTGGTTAGGTTTTATATCTGTACAGTTTTGAATGTGTGAGTTTTGCCAATAAGTGATTCTTTGATACCTCCTGAAGATAGTCAATGTCCATGGTTCACATAAAGCATGAAATTCTCTCTGAGTTTAGAAAAGGCAATAATGCTTCAGAGAGAACCACTATATCAATGGTGTTTACAAAATAGGTCTTTCGAATGAAAGAAATTGTTGAAGATTGAAAGCTCTAGAAAAAGTGATATCAGCTTATGAGATGAGCTATGAAGAGTCCATCTTGTTGAGTTTTAATGCTGATCTGCTTTTGTCAGTGATGGAAAAGGGTTCTAATAACTAGGTTCATGGTAATGTATCCATTAGTAAACAATGACCATATAAAAAAGCTGGAAATTGAGAAATAGGTATATGTCATTCCGTTGCATACCCTTCCCCATTTCAAACCCTGCTTAAGATAATAGAAGCACTATTGAATATTGTTCAGTATGAGTAACCAAAGAAGTAAATTGATTTTGTCCCCCATCCTAGCTCAAAATCTATAATGGCTACTGCAATCCCAGGAATTTGAAAACAGATTTTGTGAATGTTCAAATACTTATGAACAATTCCGTCACATACCCTTCCCCATTTCAAACCCTGCTTAAGATAATAGAAGCAGTTTTGTGACAGTTGAAGAATTTGCTAAAAAACTGAATCCAAGCCATTGAACAATTTACTGACTTGAAACGGTGCCTAAATTTCTTTATGATTTGAGAGAAGCCTATTGTAAAGCAGAAATGAGTATCTGTACTTCACTGTACTTCCATAAATGCATCTTAGCATTTCGGTACAGATTAGTGACTGGGAATGAAAGATAGATATTCTAAAAGAATATAAAATGATGCAGACAATTGCTCAGTTGAGGAAAATAGGCAAAAACACAATCCTAAATGGGCATCTATCCAAGAAAAGATGCGTTTGGTGGTATTGTGTTGATATGATCCAATTTGAGTTGCTACCAGCCACAGTTACAAATACGCTAGACGTCTATAGTCAGCAAATAGAACATTTAAATACTGCTCTGGAGGGAAAGTTTGACCAATCACTAAAGTGTGGTGTTCCACCATGATAAAGCAGAAACCCATACAGTAAGGATCACTTCTGAAAAAATGGAAGACATTTGCTGAGAAAAAATTCTGCACCTTTCTTATTCTCCAGATCTTGCTCTGATAAAGATCTGATAACTATCTCTTCTTGAGCTGGCAGAACCATCTTCATGGACTAGTTCTTAAAACACATTGAGACATAAGAAACTACCATCTCATCATTCTTTTCCCCCAAACCAAAACACTTTAACAAAAATGGTATTATAAAGCTTGAGAATCATTTCAAGGAGGTAATTGATAATGATAAAACCTTTGTTAATGAATAAATTCTAATTGAACACAAATTTTTCATATTTTTTGTGACTTTAAAATCAGATATCACTTATGAGATGACCTGATAGCGACACATATAATAATTAGCAATGTGCAGAGATGTCTTCTGACATACTAAGAGACATAAATGACATAGTAAAATAGAATTTGTTCATATTCTAATAATATAATAATAATGCTGAATTTAAAGAATAATAAAAGATGTAATAAAAAATGAAAACATCAAATAAGCTCACTGCAATGCAAATTTCCATTATCCATGTATATAAACTATAATGTGTATATCCATATATTTTATATGCTGTATACTGTCATTTCTCAAAGTAGGGATAAACTAGCAATATGATAAAATATATAACTTATAGTTTGTGTAACCAGTGATATCATAGGTAGGAGGAGAGTCATCAACATTCTGAATCTTTTTGGAACAATTGAACTCCCTTTTCATGTTTGCATCCTACCCATGATATCACTGTTGCACAATTGCTTTATCAGACATCTCGAATCTTCTATTCTTAATTCACAACTTTCTGCTCACTTGCCTGTCCTTTTTACATACTTGTGGACTTTTCTGAATAGTATGACCCGGGTGTCCTATGCTTTCAGACTCAGATGCTCTATGCATCATATATTCTTTTTACTTACTCATATTGGCCTCAAAGAGTGTGACATCTATTCAACTTTTACCTCTGACAAGCCCGATAATAAGGCTGATTTGAACCAACTGAAAGAAAATTTTGATGCCTACAGTCAGCCACATAAAAATCTCACCTTTTTCAGGCAAAAATTTCCTTGCATGTAAACAGTCTGATTGTCTGAGATTTGATGACTAAGCCACTGAATTAGATCGTAGCGACTGAGAATATGACTCCAGAGATATTTGTGATAGCTTGATTAGGGATATTTTGATCTGTGGTATCACTGATTTACGTTTGAGAGAGTGTCTTTTCAGAGAACCTGACTCAACTTAGCTTAGAGCAATACAAGCCACAGAGTCTGCTGAAGAAATAAAACATAAGTTCGGAGTTCTAGCTGCCTCAGTGGAAATTTCTGATGCAGACATCGCTGCTGTCAGCCACAAATTTAAACCGCTAAATAAGAAACTACCAACCTGAATCTGATTATAATAATCAACCAAATTCTGATTGAAAAAGCACATTCGTTCTTGTAAATTCAGTGGTGATAATAATGGATGAGGTAAATGTCCAGTCTATGATAAGCGATTCAGCATTTGTAACAAAAAAGGTCATTAATCTAAACTTTGTAGGTCTAGAAAATCAGTAGATCGATTGAGGCTCACTCCAAACCTGACAGTGTTTCAATGCCCGACGATATGAATTTCTTTCATGGTATGATTAATTCTAGTGATCCTGAAAGTGAAATCAAAACCTCAGTTGTTACTCTAGGACCCCAAACCTGTAGTATCAATGCAATAAATCGTGCTGGAAGTTTGAATTGATGGACTACAACTTAAGGATTAGATGATTCTGAAATTGACTCTGGTTCTTGTATTAATGTTTTGCCTAAAGCAAACAACAGAACTATCTCAGCAACCACAATTGAAACCAACTTCAGTGAAAAAGATCTGGTTAGTTTAATGATAGAAACTGTCATGAGACCACCGTCTTTAGGCTGTATGCTCTTTTGGGTATGATCAATTAAAAAAATGAGAAAAATGAGGTCATCAATGTATAAGTTGCCTTACTTGGATTTCGTTTGATGGTGATCGCTAAAAAAGACTGAATTTAAGAGAAAAAAAAAAGTGAATGCTGCTGGACACAAACTAAGGGATCAATCTGGCATAAACTTACATTGCAAATTGAACACTAAAAATCTATTTAGGGAGGAATTGAAAAAAAGAACCTAGAAACGTTTCTCCCCGATGAAATGAAGAGGAAATTTTGAATACTTCGGCTCTAGCTCCATTGGTGCTGCCTCTATATGTGATAAATACATACATAGCCAGCCAGTTACCCAGCCAGCAAGCTACCCACCAGCCATATCAAAATAGAAGGAACCTATTTTAACTGTTTTGATGACAGTTTTGGTTGATAGTCTCAAATTAACGTTGCATAATAATACAGGAATTCCAGTCTTAGAAATGTACATTGCCAACATTAGCTAAAAGGCAAAATGGACTTATATATATATATATATATATATATATATATATATATATATATATATATATATATATATATACATATATACATATATATATGTATATGTATATGAATTATGAATTGTTTATCTTATATAGAAATTTTCTAATTATTTATTCTATTTATGTTGTCCAGGGCAAGTGATACATATATAACCGTGTAATGACGGGAGATCATCTCAAAAAAGTTTCTATATGATATAATCCAATTTATAACTCATTCTGTCAGACCAAATATATCCATTTCTCAATACATACATATATATATGTCTATATATATATATATACATAATTGCAGGTACTGATTCTCAGCCAATGCTTGGTGTGAATATTTGTGAAAAGTTCCAGTCAATCATGTGAATATTCAAAGAATTGATTTTTGACTGACAAAAACTTTGCATTCTTCCCTCCACTAATCAGCAACTCTTCTAGGAAGGTTCCATTTGCCTTAAAAGACAAACTCAAAGTTGAACTCAATAAATGAAAGAATGCTTATACAGTTATCCCTTGACATTTGCAGGGGTTAGGGATGCCAGGGAGCCATGAATGTGCTAAATTTTTGCACACCTTCCTCCCTGAAATTTTTTTCAGTCCTCCAAATCCATAAATCTGGAACCATGAACCTTTTGATAAACAAAAACTTTACCCTTCCCTCCAGAGCATTCAGTAAAAAAATATGTGGCTAATTAAAGAAAACCATAAATACAATAAAACTAAAGCAACTAAAGGGTAGATTTTCTTAAATGCAAACTTTCATGGTTAACTGGTTTGTGAGTGTGAACAAGTCTTCAACCATGATTATCTCTGGGTTTATCTTCTCTACATAGATAATTTTTAGTTGATAATTTTCTATTAACTTCCTCTTATTATTAACAAATATTATTACTAAAAAATCCATAGATTACAAGTTCAAGATATTTTTATCATCATGTCACTTTTTATCAAAAGTCCTTAGTAGTCATGTATCATGGATATATATACATTATTATATCCTAAACTTTTTACATTTTATTTACAGAGTACATAGTATATTTTTCATGGTGCATTTTTTAGTGGTTCGCCACATAACTACCCAAATTACTTCCATTAGATTATTGGTTTATTGAAAAAGAATCTTCAAATTGAAAACCTGGTAACAGGGTATTTGTAATTGTCTGTGTGAGAGAACAAACAGGATAGGTAAACTCATAGATTATAGCAGAGCAACATAGCAGGAAATTCAGACTTGGCTTAGATCAGCAAAATCTCAACAAAGTGATTAAAAGGGAACATTACAAACTTCTACTGATGGAGAAAACTTTGCTGAAATGAGTGGTGCAAAATATTTTTCTAAACTGGATGCTTCTAACGGATTTTGGAAAACCCCAGTTGACGAGGAAAGTTTACACTTACCAACCTCCAATACAATGTTTGGTCGATGTCATTTTACTAGAATATCTTCTTGAATTCATACAGCTAGTGAATAATTTCAAATTGAAGTAGCACAACTTATTAAAGGCATTGAAGGAGTAAAATTCTCTGAGAAGAACATTTTGAAAGACTAAAACTTATTTTCGATTGAATACATGAACTTAATCAATCCAAGTGCATTTTCACTTTAGCTAAACATTTTATTACTTCTGAAGGACTGAAATCAGATCCTTCTAAAATTGAAGCCATTGTATGCCACAATCTGAATGTAAGGAAGACTTGCAGTGATTTCTTGGTATGACAAACTATTTATGCAAATCTTAACCAAATTACTGAGCTTACAGCAAGTGTATGTTTACTTCTCCGAAGTGACATTACATGGTCCTTTGATTAGCCTAAAATGAAGCTGTGGTTAAACTGAAAGAAATATCCATACCTCACATAAATGAACCACTGTAGCACTAATAATCTAAAAAATCATTGAAAAAGAAATCTTTCATATAAAATCATCTAAAAAAATAGATCTTTTATCTAAAGTTATCTAAAAAAATACAAGCATGAGATTTGGGCATTGCTGATTGGTCCAAAATTACTATGGAAACCTCAAAAAGCAAAAAAATCAAAAGCATTTAGATGATGCCTAGTAGTGTATGGATGCAAATTTTCTAAGGTAGTAGCCCCGAAAATGTGATCATGGGTGCTTAGAGACACAGAGACGAACAAAGTGAGGAAAATCTGCAGCCCACTACGGCTGGTTTATCAGGCTGGTCATTTGTAGGGCTTTGCTGATTCGATGATTACTAATTAATCTGAATTGCAATTTTATCACTTAAAAGGTTCAGTCATTCCTCAAACAGCCACACATCTATCATTCGGCGAATTGTCAGAACTTTTGCTGAACAATATTGTGCCATAAAGTTTAATAAAAATTGGACTAGAAGAGGGAAAATATTGCAAAATATGACATATCCTCAGTCTTATTCAGTTCTTACTGAGGAAGGTAGACAGGTACAATATGATCAACACCATCTCTAAACTGATGAATATATTATGACGTGCCCTGATATCAATTATGAGCGCATCATGCTAATGGATGATGAACCTACGTTGTTACATAACCTCCGCAACCAATCCCTTTCCAGGATCTCAACTAAGTTGTACAAAAACTCATGGTCACATTTTTGGGTTCAATCTTGGAGAATTCGCATGAGTATGCCACTAGGCATCATCTAAATGCATAGAAAAACAAATTATAAAATAACCACCGAGATATGGTAAATGAAGATTAATAGATTTCAACTTCATATATGAGTCAATTTATTTAGAAAAAAGGTGATCTTGTATTATTAGTACATCATCTTGAATCTCGTATTTTTACTTCACAACATTCTGCTCACTTGTCCATCCTTTTTACATCCTAATGGACTCTTCTAAATAGAATAACCTGGGTACCCAAAGGGAATGTACAGTTTCCAGGAAGTCAACTTGGATACTCTATACATTGTTTATACAGTGGGACCCCATGTGTATTGGCTAGTTCTGTTCAGTTCAAGAAGCTGTGATTGTAACCACTTTCTCTCCTGTTAGCCTCAGTTTCGAATCTTCCTCAATGTCTTGAATCATATAAGTGATTGTTCCATGAGTTACAACTACCTAGTTAAGGGGTTGCCAAACTTATTTTGAGGCGTGTCAGATTAAAAATTTTTATGTTTTGCAGTCTAAAGTGAATAAAAATAAAACTTGCCATCACAGTCAATAATTGAAAAACCATAGCATCAAAATATGAAGTTATGTAAAAAAAATCCATTGAAGAATAAATATGGTCAGAATAAATTCTATTTATGACATCACTATCAATTTCCACTGAAAACATCCACAGCAGAGCAAAAAAAAGAATGTCAAGAAAAATCTAGATTCTGGAGCACCTTGATCTTTATCAACCTACCGAAATAAGGCCCCCCAAATAAGTTAAAAAAGCTTTTTTTCCAAAAATTAAAAAAAAAAATTTCTGGAAAGAGTCTAGTGGAGTACTGATGCCAATTTTCAAGTTATGGACAAAATGGTATAGCCAGGAGTGCTGAAACACACAAAAAATACATGCACAAACACACAAACAAATGCATGTATAAAATAACCCTTTGTCATTTTAAATGGGTATGGTTGTTCAATAATAATCATATAACTTGTTTTTAAAATCACTTTCATGCTTTTCATTCTAGGATTATATGTCAACGTAAACTTCCAGGTAATATCAATCAATGAGACTTATGGAATTGTTTTTTTGGATACACACTATTGTCAAATAGTTAATTAAATTTTATATATAGCAATGAAATAGTAAGTATGCATAGTATTAGAACATTTTTATCTATAAAACATTGATTCATTAAAAGCCACTGCAAAAATGAGACTTTCTCTCAATTTTTTGGTACAGAATTTTACTATTTGCAAACCTAAGATAGATAAGGAAAACAAAGAAGTTTTGTTTGCAACAGAACATATTCAATGAAGTCGGTGGGCTGGATGAAATGTGCCTGTAGGCCGTAATTTGCCTACCCCTGATCTAGTTTATAGATATGACCTCTGCTTCTAGATTATCTATCTCTCTGAATCTATCTATATCATATTCATTGTATCTGTTCACATGTTGAATGCACTATGGTAATGTTGGTATCCACTCACTTCTTTACTTAATCCTACATATGGGTTTCATAAACAGTTAGTTTATTAATGATAGTCAAATACAAAATAAAACCAAATAATCTTCTTCAAATATATCTCCAAGCCCTGATCCTGATATAGAAAAAAAAGTGAAAATAAGTCAAGATATATTCCAGTACTTTCTAAATTCCCAAGATGAAAATAAATAGAGAATTGAATAAATAAGTTAACGTGAAATTTGATCAATTGTATTACACACAAAAGCTAAATACATGAATATTTTGAAAGAGAATAGGTATCAGTGATTGTTACTGCTTAGTTTTTGACAAAATGGTTCTTTTTTGGAAAGAGATTTTGAGAAGTTCAACAAAAGTACATTTTTATGATAAAAAAATTGGGAATTATCCAGAATTGGGATTAGCACTGGCTCTATTGAAAATAAACCCAAAACAAGGTTCTTTCAGCTGAGATCAGACATACAGTCTGAATAAGTCATTGGATGTTTGAGGAATGAATCATCCTTATCAAATCTGGAAAAAATGTTATATACATGTATATATATATACACATAATACATATGGTACGGATCAGGATAGCAATATAACATAATATAATAATAATAATAATAATAATAATATATATATATATATATATATATATATATATATATATATATATATATATATATGTATATATATATGTATGTATATATATATATATATATACATATATATATATATTTATATAGAGATGGATGTATGACGAATCATCATAGCCCCACAAACGGCTTGCCTGACCAACCAGCCAAGTGGGCTACTCCTGGTCACATTTTGGGGGCTATAAGCTTGAAAATTTGCATGAAGACACCACTACTTGCCACCATCTAAGAACAATCATTTTGTTTTTTTCCAAAAAAAGCTTTTTTGAACCAACAATGCCCAAATCTTGTGCTGGTATTTTTTTTTTTTGGTAATTCAAGATAAAAGATCTTTTTTTTAAAAGATGATTTTAGATAGAAGAATTATCATTTTAGATAATTCTAGATAAAAGATCTATTTTGGGGGAGGGTAAATTCTAGATAGATGATCTTTTTTTAGATAGTTCTATATTATTTTTTTCTGGAACACTCACAGGCTATATTTGTGTGAATTATGGATGTTTGTATATATTTGAGTACATACATGTGTGCATAGACACGTAAGTGTGTATGTCTGTGTGTATGTGTGAATTTGTGTGTGTGTGTGTGTGTATGTGTATGTGCGTGCATGTGTGTGTGTATGTGTGTATGTGTATGTGTGTGTGTGTATGTGTGTGTGTGTGTGTGTGTGTGTGTGTGTGCGTGTGTGCGTGCGCGTGTGTGTGCGTTTATTCCCAAAAGTATACCAAGAATAGATAAAGTATATCTGTAGCCCCCAAAACTGATGAAAATAATGAAAAAGAAACTAAATAAATTCGGTAAAAGATTATAAAGAAAAGCCTCAAAACAATCAATTTCAATTCCTTTCTCTTTCTTTTCAAGTCCTCTTGACAAAAAATTAGTAAATAAAGCGAAACCTAAAGGCTGTTGATAGTAGAACATCATAGAAGAGAAAAAGAACTTTATAAATATGGCTGTTGGAAGTAGAAGCAGGGGGGGGCAGCCGCTGTGGAGTAAAAATAACTGAATCTGTTATCTTGAAGAATAAGACCAACAAACAAAGCAACAGATATTCCCTATTTGTAATGCTATCGGCTTGTGTGTGTTATCGCATGGGGGACTGTTAAATATGGAGAAAAAAACAGAATGTTTCACCAAAATTCTGAGATTATGATTGCTTTCAGAACAAATGATGATGACAAAAAAGGAGAACAGCTTTTGTGAAAAAAAAATGTGCTGAATGAGGGAAAGAATGAAAACGAATGTAAGAATCAAAAGACAAGAAATTTTTTGGAAGGAGAAGATTAGGGTGATAGTCTGGCAGTGAATAAAGTAGAGAAATGACGAAGCTAAGTGAAAACAATGATGATGATGATGATTATGACGATGATACTGATCATGATGATGATGGAGAGAGTGCGGACAGAAAATATGATGAACATGATGGTAATGATGGAGAAGAAGAGATGATAAAAAGGGAAGAAAAAAAGAATGGAAGAGATGAAGAAAAAAAGAATAAGGAGATGAAGAGAAAAATAAGGCAAAGATGAAGAAAAAGAAGAAGAGGAAAGAGAAGAAGAAGAGAAAGAAATAAGAGGAAAAAAAGAAGGAGGAGAGAAAGAAATAAGTCAAAGAGAAAGAAAGAGAAAGTTCAGAATGAAAATATGGAAAGGATAATGAAAGAGGAGGAGAGGGAGAATAAATACAATGAAGACAAAAAAGATGAAGAAAGTAAGTAATGAAAAAATGATGAGGAAATATGATGAAGGAAAAAACTTATAAAGAAGACGGAGGATACTTGGTAAAATTGCATTTATGAAAAGAAAGACGAAAAGACAGAAAGAAGAAAGGAGAAAGAATTTGAAAGAGAAGACGGGTATTGAAGAAAGTTAACAGGAAGCATAGTCCAATGAAAAAATGGATTTTAAAATCAAAACGAAAAAAAATGGAAAGAAATAAAAAGAATAGATGAAAAAGAGAGGAAAGGCTGAAGAGAAAATAAAGGAGGAAGGTTATGAAAAAGAAGGGAAAAAAAAGATTAAAAAAAGTTGAAATATTGAAGTAAGAAAACAACACCAAAGAAAGAAGAAAGATGGAAGGAAGAAAGGAAGGAAGGAAAGAAAGAAGGAAGAAAAAAAAAATGAAGACTGGGTTTAATCTTTGAGTCGATTGTAATGGCTCCAGGGTAAAAGAGCAAGTGGGGGGGGGGAGAAAGAAATTAGTTAATCGAATAAAAAAAAAAAATAAAGAACAGTTTTTCTAATCAATGCTTCAAGAATGATTCATTCTTTTGAATAATAATAGTATAGAGGTCTGGTTGATCATACGGTAGAAACTGTCAGATGGCAAATATCTTTTGACAGCATGCTTTGTTGAGGGTGATCGATTCAAAATAATTTGGAAAAGGGGTGATTGTTGATAAGTTACCAGTCGACACCAACTCAGGGATCAATTTAGCATAAATTTGCATTGTAAATTGAACCCCATCCTAAAGAACATATTTAGGGGGAAATCAAAAAATAAAAGAAAATTTTTTTGTAGCAAATTCTCAGCCCGCCATTGATGCTGCCTGTACTCGTGACACCATCTAGCAAGACTTAAAAACTGAAGAAACCTGTTGACAGATCCAGAGACAGTTTTGGTTGATGGTTTTTAAATAACATAGGTCTCACGTAAGTATGTCTGTATCTTTTATTCCTTCTTGAGCAGGAATTGATAGGATTACGATTCAGGTAAACATGTTCGAGAACAGAGGGAAAATAAATTTCTTTATTCAAGGAATAAATTGCTCAAGTTATGCAGATAGATGAAACTTGAGAAACGCTAATCACAGACACATTCCTTAAATCTCCTTGGAATTTGACAAACAGCTTCATTTTTAAATGATTTTATTTCAAGTAACAAGGAATAGAATGATGCTGTCATATGTTTGACAACAGACACTGGTGATCTTAAGGAGCATCAGCTTAATTGATTAATTCAGATCATGCAGCTTGAGTCATCCAAAGTTTACCATAATGTAGGAATAGATTATTGGATTCAAAAAAAAAAAAAGAAGCAAGACTGGCTGCCACAGGGTCAAACTCCACTCAAATTTCTTTTCCGACTGAAGATGATTTCTACAACTTTTCTATTATTACTTGATGAATAAAAAATTGTAAAAATATATTTTTTGTACAAATATTCATTTATTAAAATGAAATAAGCCCTTGAGTATCTGTATAATAAACTTTGTCAATATGCGAGACTTGTCAGTTGGTAAGGCACCAGCCTACTAACCAGTTGGTCGTGATTTCAAATCACAGTAGGGAAAATGTTATTCTTTACTCCCCCAAACAAATTTGATAAGGGTTGTTCTCGTTCTCACTTGAAAAACTCCTGGTTTGGATTGAAGTTCAACAAAAGACAAGTATGTTTTTCCAGCAAGAGTATTACTTTTAAAAACCTTTCATAATTTGAAATTATGAGAAGCAAAGAAGCGATTACCATAATTTGGTGTGGGGAAATCTTTAGAGTGTTCCCAGGCCCCAAAATTGGTGATGGTTATTTCAAATTTGATTTTGTTGTTTGTCAATGTTAATTTGGTTGATATTTCATTCTCTCAATCCAAATTTCCAGGCATTTATTATTATGGTCAGAGGATGATTTTAATGGAACCTAATCAAGAGGCAGACCCACTAACTGAGAACCATGTAACACACGCATGCATAACATTACACAGATAAACCACAAGATGGCACAGTATATCAGGAAGAAAACGTGAGTCCGAGATATCATAGAATCTATTACAAAACTCAAATGGCGATGGGCAGGTCATGTTGTGAGAATGACAGACAACCAGTGGACATCACGACTCACAATATGGATCCCGAGAGAACACATGCGAAAACAAGGCTGACAAAATACAAGATGGAGAGATGAACTAAACAAATTCAGAAAATACTGGCTCTGCGACGCCTATGATAGAGAAGTATGGCGAATCCTAGGGAAGGTCTTTGTCCAACAACAGACATGAAAAGACCGATGATGATGATGATGATGATGATGATGATGATGATGATGATATGTTAAATTCTTTCCCTATCACTCTCTCTCTTATTGAACAACCATAGCCATCAAAGATGGCAGAGCGTTCATTGTTTTTATTTGTACATTTGTTGATGTGCTTGTATGTTTGTTTATGTTCCAGTACTCCTGGCCATATTGTTTTGTCTACAGACTTTGTCTACAAAATTGGCATCAGTATTCGATTAGAGTACTTCTATAAATATTTTTTTATTTTCAATAAAAACGCTTTTTTGACTTTTGGGGGTGTCTTTTTCTGATGGGTTTATCAATAGCATCTAGATTCTAGAGGATCTAGATGTTTCCAGATATTTTTCATTCTATTTTAGATATTCATTATAAGAAAACACTAGAAATTTATTCTGACCATATCTATCCTTGGATGGAACTTTTTACATGACTTCAAATTTTGACGCTATGGTTGTTCAATTATTGACTGTGACGGCAAGTTTTATCTCTCTTTTCCTTTATTCACACACACACACACACACACACACACACACATATATATGTGTTTCCTTCACTATCCAAAAATGGAGTATTTCTCTGAAAAACTTTTGCAACCATATAGAAAAAAAAACATTAATTAGTATGATGGAATCTTTTTAGTGTTTCCATCCCCCAAAATTACCAAAAAATCAATTCATCTCTCCCTCTAGCTTTGGGTAAAATAGCACAGGGTGAAGTGAGTGATGCCACGTAGGGTGCTTTTTTTTTGCTCATATGTCTATTTCACATATTACAAACAGGCCACATTAACAGTAAGTAGTAATGTGATGTGTAGAGCCCAAGCAGTGACAGCTAGAATCTAGATGTTTCTATATGTATTTTTTAACTCTATTCTAGATATTTTCCAAAAAACACAGTGATGTCATGAATAGAATTTATTCTGACCATATTTGTTCTTTGATGGAATTTTTTTTATATTACTTCAAATTTCAATGCAACAGTTGTTCAAATATTGATTGTGATGGCTGGTTCTATCTTTTTCATTTTTCTCTTCTTTTAAAAATTTCACAGGTTTTTATGAAATGTTTTTCCACATTCTCACCATGTTCTAATACTTCATACATAGAT
Source organism: Thysanoteuthis rhombus (assembly GCA_963457665.1). Lineage (NCBI taxonomy): Eukaryota > Metazoa > Mollusca > Cephalopoda > Oegopsida > Thysanoteuthidae > Thysanoteuthis > Thysanoteuthis major. The sequence continues at coordinate 63,145,650 of OY735207.1, forward strand.
TTTCATTTTCTTTACTTGATAATAATAATAATAATAATAGTAATAATAATAATAATAATGATAATAATCATTATGATAATAATAATAATAATAATAATAATGAAGTCAACTCGCCCAGAAGGAGTATAAGCATAGACACGATAGAGTAGCAATGATGATACACTGGGAACTAAGCAAACAAATGGGATTCAACCATGTGGAAAAGTGGTATCAGCACAAGCCAGAGGCAGTTTTGGAGAATGGCAATCACAAACTACTCTGGGACTTTGACATCCAAACTGACCACCTCATCCAGGCAAGAAGACCGGACTTGGTAATAGTAGACAAAAAAAGGAAGACCTGCCAAATCGTAGACGTTGCTGTACCTGCAGACCATAGAGTAAAAAAGAAGGAGAGTGAAAAACGGGAAAAATACCAGGACCTAGCAAGAGAATTAAGGAAGATGTGGAACATAAAAACCAGGGTAGTACCGGTCATAGTGGGCACACTAGGAACTATCCCCAAAACGCTGAGGGTGAGTTTGGAAGAGATCGGGATTAGGGGAAGGATTGTGACCGTACAGACCACAGCACTCCTGGGAACTACACGGATACTGAGGAAGGTGCTAGAGATATAAGGACTGCAACGAATTGTAGCCCTGACATGATAGATGAAAGAGAGAGGAGACGTTAGCTGAAGACCTGAGGAGACTTATTGTCACTCAGCCTTCAGCGATAACCACTGGGCAACCAGTGTGAAACTGTAAATCGCAGAATTACTGCGAACTATGAGTACTAGGAGAGGAGGGCTGGAGACTTGAGGAGACTTGCTGTCACTCAAACTCCAGCGGTTACCACCAGGGAACTGGTGTGAGATTCCAAATAATAATAATGATAGGAGAAAGAAAAAGAACTTGTATGAAGAGTGGCCTGAACCAATTACAGAAGCAAAAGATATGACCATATTATGGGACTCCCTCATATATACCGATAGAACGGTAAATGTGAACAGGCCTGATATTATAGCAAAAGACTTCAACAAAAAACATGCCTCCAGGTAGAAATGACTTTCCCCACAGATGTAAACATTGCTGTCAAGGAATTGTAGAAATTTTCAAAATGTAAAGACCTTGAAATAGAAATTAGTAGAATGTGGCAACTCACGACCAAAATAATACCGATTTCTGTTGGAACCCTTGGGTTACTCAAAAAAGGGACCAGTGGATTAGCTGACAGTCTACCTTGAAAGCCCAGCATATACAAAATACAGAAAAAAACTTTTATCTCAACAGAACACATTATTAGAAAATTCTTGTCAATGTAATTGTATATACTACATAGAGCACACATGACTTCATGTATATATAGAAGTATATTTGAGAAAGTGTTGCGTTGCCTGTATATGTAGATTCTTGCCCTCCCTTTTTTTGCTTCTAAAGCAAAATGTCATAATTCATACGGTTGCCAGCCTTAGGTCTCTGGTTGAGACCTGGCTGATGACTTACATAAACTGAAATCAAGGTCAACATCAACAACATAATAATAATGATTTCATCATCTGACTCGATGTGACATCAAATATAAAATTTTTCCTCATTTTTGTACATCATTGGTGGGGGAGGGTACAAATTAGGCTTATTGCCTCACAAGTAGTATTCACCTTTGTGGATTCACATAAAATAGTACCTTATACATACTTTTCAGATAAGTCAAATGAACACTTATAATATTCATACGCTTGCCAGCAAGTGCTGATGGCATTCACAGAGGAGACAATAACATCAAATTTCAGAAGTTTCAAAAAGGAACTCATAGTAATATATCACAGGATTTAGAGTAAATGCATTGTCTTTTTCATTAATAGTATCATGAAAACTATCAGTGTTTTCTATAGTATCATCATTATGAGCTATAATTTTAATTGCTGTATTTTGTAGCATTTCAATTTTCTATAGTATAGTGTGAGTGGTAAGGCCCCAGACCTGACATCTATATAACAAAGAGGAAGAGAATGTAGCATGATAGAAAGATAATAGTTTGTGGGTATTTAGATATGGTCTAGTCTTATAGAGCATTCCAATAGACCATTAGAGTTTGATTTCTAGCAATAGACAATGAGCGTAGCCATCAAGAAATTCATCTATAAACACACCAAGATATTTAATTGTATTATTCTTTTTTTCTTTCATTTTTCTTCTTTGTTTTCTTTCTTCTTTGTTTCTTCATAGCCTTTTATTTCTCACCCTTCTTTTTTCTATTACCATCCCATTCTAGAACTGCATTATCAAATCACCCACCAAAGGGCCGGCCTGACCAACCAGCCAAGTAAAAATTCTTCTCTCTCAGATTGTCTGCATGTTTGTCTGTGTGAGTATCTTGGTCATGTTTTTGGGGTTACAATCTTGTATATTTGCAAGAGTACATTGCTAGGCACCATCTAAAAACAATCTTGTTGTTTTCAAAAACGTGCTCTGGGCCTCAATAGTTGTTTTGGACCAACAATGCCCAAATCTTGTGCTGGTATTTTTAGATGATTTTAGATAAATGATCTATTTCCTTTTGATAATTTTAGAAGATATTTTAGAAAATTAATTCTGGTATTGGTATCATAATATTTGTGAAGTACAGATATCATAATATTTTTTTGCTTCTTCCTTCCTTCGATTTTCATTTGTTCTTTCTTTCCTTCCTTTCCTTTTCTTTATTCTGTCCTCTTCTCCTTTAGACTATGTCATCTCTTTTTCTCTCTCTTTTCTCCTTTTTCTGAACCTCTTTTTTCTTTTCTTTCTTTTTTCCCAACTTCTTCTTCTTTCCTCTCTTTTCTTATCTTTCCTTTCTTACTTTCTTCATCTTAATTCTTCTCTCTACTTTCCTCACTCTAATTCATTATCATCTATTTTTGTACTTCTTTTCTCCGTTTTTCTTTACCTTTCTTTTCTCATTCCTTCCTTCAATTTTCTCTTTTCTCCATTTCTTTTCCTTCTGTCTATCTTTCTTTCATTTTTTTGTTTGTTTCCATTCTTTCTCTTTTTTTCCTGTTATTCAGGCACTCCCACCCATCACCAACTTCTTACTTCCTGTGGTTCACTCTCTCCCAATTTCCAGAAAGAATCCATCAGCTTTTTCTGACAGTCTCCTTTCTGATCACACTAATGCCAACCATTTGTCTTGAAAATTGATGGACAAATCATGAGATGAAATAGCATTAAAATAGTCTTTGGATTCTTGCCAGGACAAACAGACCCAAGTCAGAAGTTGCGTCATAGACTTCAAGTTTGTCATTTGAAGAAGAAGAAGTTCTTTCCCTTTTTTTATTTTTATTTGCAAAGTGGGTTGAATCAGAATACATTTAAATGCCAATTTGAACAACTTGAAGAAAGAAAAGGAAAAAAGACAGGTGTATTGCTAAAATAGTTTATTCACCAAAGTGAAACGTGAAAAGTTTTCAGGATCTGACCTCCCATTAAAAAGGGCATAAAGGTTTTGTGATCAAATGACATGTCAATATCTACTAATGCATTTACCTCTTTTAAGAAGACTGTCAGGCCATGACTTCACAGCAGATACTCCGCATGTGTTTAGTGAGCATATCTTAGTATGGTACAGGGCTAGAAGAAGATAACACAAAGTGAAGATCAAACTTACTAGTGAGTGGTCCACAAGACTAGTCCATTAACCATTGTTCTATGACAAGAACCTAGATATTTACCTCTGCAAACTAAGTTGGAGAGGTATATGTATTCAGTCACGTCTTTCTGTCTTTCTGTCTGTCTGTCTGTCTGTCTTTCTGTCTATCCACAAGGTATCTCCAAAATTACTCCGTAAATTGTAAATGAAATTTTTTTGAATCCTGAACATTGGGGTAAGGAAAGTTGGTTAAATTATGGGAGTAGAGCCAAGAATTTCTTTTTGATTGAGAGATATTTTTCTGGGTTTTTTTCAATACATTTCTGTGTAGATTCATGACTCTTCACATTATATCTCCAAAGATTCCAAATGAATTTCAGTGTAATTTCATGACAGTGTGGACAATTGGCAATGGGGTAGGGGGGCACTCAAATTCTGCAGTGGATCCACGTACAATTGCCTCCTCTCTGTTGTAGTTGTTATGTGTTCATATTACATACTTTTGCCAAATGTCCGTCTACATGGTATCTCTAGAAGTTTTTAATAAATTTCAATGACATTTTGTTGAAGGTTGGGCAATAGGCTACAGAAGAGGAGATCAAAATTTGGGGTGGATCAAGGTATTCTCTCCTGATTGAGAGAAAGTTTTCCCTTCTTTTTCATAGATTTATATATGCACTCATGTCTGTCTGTATGATATCTATGTTCTAAACAAATTCCAGGGACATTTTGTGTGAGGTTGGGCAATATGTAATGGATGAAGTGATTACATTTTACAGGACTGATCAATTTGTAATAAATCCTGCTGACTACGGCATTGGCGGAGGTTCACTCACTCTGAGAACTTTCTAGTAACTAACATGAATAGGAAAACACGTTGTGAACTCACTGCACAAGTAGTGTTTACTTACCAAAACTTAATTGCTACAGAGCTATTAGAAGGTTGAACCTAGTGAAAATCAAACCAGCTACACAAGCATTTGTCAATAAGGCTTATCTGTTCACCATCACTATGCAGTGAATACTCTGTAAGTATTTATTAAGTCAAGATTAGTTTGGTACAGGGCCAGAAGAAACGAGCACCTAGTCAGCTCAAACTCAAGACCAATCCACTGATCAATGTTCTGTAAGCACCTAGATATTTTCTCATATCCAATGTATACAAAACTTATTTTAGTCCAACAGACAGCTGAATAGGAGAACTCAAGTAGTGTTTACTAAGCATGACTTAATTGGTACAGGGCCATCAGAAGAGAGCACCCAGAGAAGATCAGAAGCTGCACAAGCAATGGTCCGTAAGACTCACCTATTAATTACCACTCTACAGCAGGTGGGCCATAGGAATTGATTGAACTTAATTTGAATGACTTGCCTGACTAAGTTGTTAACTGGTACTCTAACTAGAATAGGAATACTATTTGTAAATCCATAACAACTCTGTTGTGGTTATTCAAGTATAGATGATTAGGTTTGGTCAACCAAAACTCTCAACAGAGGTTTCTTCAGTTTTCAAGTTGGTCTATCTGGCTATATATGTATGTAACACTGTACAGGCTGCACCAATGGAGCAAAAGGGCTAAAAATCTAAACAATCACTCCTTATTATATTTAAAAAAACGTTCATTTTTTATTTCTAAAAATTCCCACAAATTGGTTTTTAGAGAGATAGTTCAATTTGCAATGTAAGTTTACGCTAAATTGATCCCTTAGTTCATGTCTGGCAGAATCCAAACCAGCTTTTTGAAAATTAAGACTCATTTTTTTTCTTATTAATTACTGCTCAACAAAAGGCAAGAGAAGTAACTTATTGATTGATCACCCTTTTTTCAAATTTTTTAATTGATCATCCCCAACAGCGTATGTTGCCAGAAGACATTGGTCACAAGACTTGTAAGTGTTCATTTCTGTAGACTCCTCGTGGAGAACAGGGACACAACCACTCTGTTATGGTTTTGGTACAAAGTGAGTTTTCAATGGAGTGGACTTACTAGCCCTAACACCTAACCCTTCCCCTTCACTGGCACTGGGGAATACTTATGGCAAGTGCCAAGCTGTAGGTTGTTTTTTTTCTCTCAAAGTAACCTTCACTTAGATGGACTGCCTTACAGGGTTCCAACTGCCTAGCTATTTACCCATAAGTGGAGGGAAAAGTGGACTCATGCTTTTTCCAAGGCATTAGAGCAGAGTGAACGCAAACAGTCTTGGCTGAAACCTAAACTCAACGACTGATTCCATTTTCTGAATCAGTAAACATTACGCCTCTCTGCACCTCCATGTATAGGTTATAAGTACCTGAAAATATGTTAACCGAAAGTTACAGGAACGGAAGAGAGCATCATCGGAAATTACTGAAACGGTATTTGTTGCTTCTGCTTCTTCTGACCGAGATGATTCAATTTTTAAAAATACTAGAGCAAACATAAACCTGATCATTTTTCCAAATAGAGGTTCCACTTAGCAGGGCCGCAGAGCGAAAATATTCACCACAACAACAATAACAAGAAAAGACATTCATCCTTTCCTTAAAACCAAATGTAAATTCTGTATTCAGTGTAACAGAATAAAGGGATGCATCTTCAGCGATTACTTGGTCATCATCTGAAGTGTGTTTCCTTGCACTGCCATTATCGTCTCTCCGTAGTGTGGGGTCGGCCTTTTGAAAACTGAAGGAAAGAATTCAGGATGGAAACTGCAAAAGTTAATCTGTGAATTAGCCAATCAAAAAACAAATAGCATCGAATCACCGTTCTTGCAGGCTGAAATAATGAATACATTAAGGGAGGGTGGGAACAACACGGACATTCAATCTTCAGTTGAAGTAATCATTCTTTTGTCTACTTTTTGATTGATTGAAGTTGGCACAAACACTTCTCTTTGGATTCAATCCTTTTAGCTTACAGATCAGCTCCAAATTTGCTGCTGTGCATGAATCCACAGAGACGAACCCAGACCTAAATATAAACACATCAAGTGGATTTATATATTTTCTTTTCTTCTATGAGGTCAGACAGATTGTGGCTTTTAAAATAAGAATCAGAACTCTTGCTGTTATAACTAAAACATACCAGAACTAAATATAAACTAGCATTCCAAGGGAAAAAATGAATCACCACCACCCATGTATACTTCTTTTTTTACTTAATGATTTAAGCAGTGGTGAAGGTGAAATTAAGTTACCTTGCTAAAAATACTACCAGTATGGTTTGAACCATAAATTTATAATTTGGAAAAATAATTTACGACAAGCAGGGCAAAATAGGATACAAAGATATATATACATGATAATTTCAGAATTCATGAATAACGTCAACCCAGCAACAATTTTAAACTAGTCTATTGTGTGTCATCATAATCATCAGTCTTTTATCATCTGTCGTTGGACATAGACATTCCCCAGTTTCCGCCACTTTTATCTATCATGGGCATTGCGGAGCCAGTATTTTCTGAATTTGTCTAGTTCATCTCTCCATCTTGTATTTTGATTGCCTCAGGTTTGCATGCGATCTCTGAGGATCCATGTAGTGAGTTGTGAGGTCCATCAATTGTCTGCCATTCTAGCAACATGGCCTGCACATTGTCATTTGAGTTTTCAAATAGATTCTATGATGTCTCAGACTCCCGTTGTCTTCCTGATATACTGTGCTGCCTTGTGATTTCTCCATGTAAAGTTGAGCATGATTCTCTCATGCGAGTGTTGCATGCCTCTCAGTTTGCGGGTCTGTCTCTTGGTTAGGTTCCATGTTTCAGCTCCATGAGTGACTATCGGGAGACTGAATTGGTTGTATACTCTTCTTTTTTTTAATTTTTTATTGGAAACTTCTGGTTTTTGAAGGTTGAGCTTACTCTGTCAAAGGCTTGCCATCCTAGAGTGATTCTTGTAGTGGTGATTAATAATCAAAACCCATCAAGAGTATCTATTATGACCAGCTGTGATTATTCACATGCACAACAGGTATTATATATGCAAAGGTATGTTTTCCTATTGTCAAGATGACTGATGTCAGAACATCAATAGAAAAAAAAAGATGTGATCAATAGAAAAGTTATTTCTCTCATATTTTGTTGGCCTGTGATCACTAAAAAGTTCAAATTTTAAAAAAACAAGCATGAACGCTGACGGATGCAAATGAAGGTGATCAATTTAGTACTAGCTTAGATTGTAGATTTGAACGGTCTGGGCTGGGCAAAGGCCCAGATACATAGATAAAAGGATACATAGATATATGTAAATGTCAGAACATATCTTCCCTTGAAAAACCAGAACCCGGCAGCAGTGTTTAAACTGGTCTGTTGTGGGTAGCAGTGATTGACACATGTTGATTTATACATTTTCTTCTAGTATTTAAAAAGATGCTGTATTTTGTTAGTTGAAAAAGATTAGATGAGTAATAAAAAAAACCAAGGTGCTCTGGAGGTGGGGATATCTGGTCCCAACCCAGTCTCCCTTCTGTGCAAATGCGTTACTATACATACAATGCCAATATAGGCTAAAAAGGTTATCATTGATGTACCAACTAAAAGAACGTTGTTTATGAATTGTAAGTGTAAAGACCACTTTTGGTTATTGTTCAGGGCACTGGACTTAACAAAGATAACTATTTAAGGCAGTTTGGGGATCTGTCTGAAGAAATTTTCTGGAGGGTTTAGACAATGTCTCAATGAATTACATTTAAAATTAAAATTTAATGCTAAAAGAACTTTGGTTTTATTATCACATATTTAATCTTTTAGATATCCACTATTTGGTTAGTACACACATTTTACTCCCTGCTTTCTCTTGCAAGCCATTATTCTGCATGGTCTCATCGGAGGAGAGAAAATATACATGTAGATTTGACATAACATTATGACATTAAATATTAAAAAATGAAAAGTAAGATTTTTTCATTTGTATTGAAAATTGATTTTGTGATGTGGACCGAGATTGCAAATAAAATAAATTTCACTTCTTTCTAGGCTTTGGGTTGGATAGGTTTTGTATTGATCAACTGTCTGTTTTGTCAGGGAAGGAGTGTATTTTCTGTTATGGCTAATTAGGTCTCAAAAGAATGCCCTTGTGGATCTGTCCCTAAGAGTACTGGCTGTCCCATGGGGCAATATATAAAAAATCATGTCATGGTGGACTCTTAATATCACTGATGGCTGGTCTTATGGGTCTCATAAACTCATGAATCCTTTTTGTATACTTCCTTCCATACAACTAAGAACTTATTTTATTTATTTGAAAAAAATCAAACATTCTTTTAAAAATAATTTTACTTATCTTTTACGTTTAAATTCAATTAGCATTGTAAGTTTATGCCAAATTGATTACCAGTTAGTATCCAGCAGCATTAATGCAGTTTTTTTTGAAAATTCGAACCTTTTTAGTGATCACTGCCTAACAAAATGTGAGAGAAATAAATTATTAATTGATCACCCCTTTTTATCCAATTTTTAATTGATCACTTCTGAGAGAGCATCTTGCCATGTTGGTCGGTTGACAGTTTCTATTGAGTGACTAACCAGACCTGTTTCCGTATTACTTGATCCAGGAATCAATATGACAACTTCCATGGAGCCAGATAAGATTTCACCAGTACTTTTGTGCCCTGCGACAAGTGCCATAGGACATTCATGTTGGATGTAGTTTTTCTGTCATCAAGACAACAAAGATAGGGAAAATGGTCTAAAAGAATCAACAGATAATCATAAGAATATCAAAAGGCACATAGTTTTTGATAAAGACAACAAAGACTTGCAATCACAGTCAATAAGTGAACAACTGTAGCATCAAAATTCAAAATCATGTAAAAAGATTACATCAGAGAATAAATATGCCTAGAGAAAAATTCTATTTATGACATCACTGTGTTTTCCATGGAAAACATTCAGAATAGAGTGAAAAACATCTAGAAACATCTGGATTCTGGGGAATCAAGATATTATTGATAAACCAGTCAAAAATCAAAATAGATTTTTTTAGATGTGGTCTAGTGGAGTACTGATGCCAATTTTCAAGTTGTTGACAAAATGGTATGGCCAGGAATGATGGAACATACAAACAAATGCATAAACACATGCATATATAAGAAAGAATTGTACCTTCACCATCTTTGATGGCTATTATTGTTCAGTGGGGAAATTGGTTTGATTAGATAAGACAAGATATTTATGCTTATATCTTGCTTTCTGTTCGAGTTTTTTCATTTGTCTTCTTCAGATGTTTTTTTTGTTTTTTTTGTTTATATAATAGACATATTCATTTTCAAAGCTCTTCACTGTTTTACCTTCCATCATTCTTGAGTCTTGATTGATTAATTTGTTCCAATTGATGACAATTGCGAGAAGAATCCCCTTCTTGAATATTCCTTTATTTATCTAAAAAAAATTTTCGGTTTGGATGTTTTCGATGCCTTTCATGATTTCAAACATTTTTTGTCTCCTTTTATTCTCCTATCTTATAGTGTTGTTAGTTTAAATTTGAGTTTTTTTCATAAGGGGAGGGGGGCTTTTTAGTTCCGGAACAAGTTTGGGGGTCTTACGCATGTGTGTAAAGCATTTCAAAAGTTTTTATATTAAGGAAATCTGATCAGCTTCTATTCATTCCAGTTATTATGCAACTTTTTGAAAATAATTTTTGATATGTGGTTATAGATTTTGAGTTTTGATGTTATGATTATGCCTAGGTCTTTTTCTTGCTCAGTAGTTTCTAGTTTTTCATCAGTCATTGTTTTTCTTCTGACATGCATTACTTTGCATTTGTCTGGGTTGAAGTATAGTTGAAATGTTTCAAAACAATCTTTTAATTCTTTTATGTCTTTATGAGGAAATCAAGCGAAGAATCACTCTAGAATGGCAAGTCTTCGGCAGAGCAAACTCAACTTCCAAAAACCAGACGTTCCTAAAAAGAAATGTATACAAACAGTGCATTCTCCTGATATTCACTTATGGAGCTGAAATACGGAACATAACCAAGAGACAGACCCGCAAACCAGGAAGCATGCAACGTGCGCATGAGAGAATCATGCTCAACCTTAAATGGAGAGATCACAAGACAGCACAGTATATCAAGAAGACAACAGGAGTCCAAGACATCATAGAATCTATTAAAAAACTCAAATGGCAATGGGTAGGCCATATTGCAAGAATCAAAGACAACTGATGGACATCACGTCCCACAACATGGATCCCTAGAGATCAAATGAGAAACTAAGGCCAACAGAATACAAGATGGAGAGATAAACTAGACAAATTCAGGAAATACTGGCTCTGCAACGCCCATGATAGAGAATTGTGGCAAATCTTGGGGGAGGTCTATGTCCAACGACAGATGTTAAAAGACCAATGATGATGATGATGATGATGATGATGATGATGATGATATTTTTGTTGTGTTGTGTTGGTCTTTCACTGGTCATAGATTTTTGTGTCATCTGCAAATGTGCTACATTTGGATTGCAGGGTTTTTGGTAAATTGTTGAAGTATATCATATAAAAAGTATCAGGCCTAATACTGGACCTTATGGCACACCCCTGTTTATTACTTTCCATCCTGACTTTTTACCGATGACTGTTATGCATTGTTTCCTGTTAAGAGGTCTTCTATCCACGTTGAGATATTTCCTTTGATGTTGTAGGATTTTAGTTCGTTTGATAGCCTTCTGTAAGGTACTGAATCAAAAGCTTTACTGAAGTCAAGATATATAATGTCAATTGGTTTACCTTTGTTGTCTTATTTTCCCATTTCTTCCATTGTTGACATTAAGTTAGTTAGACATGATTTACCAGGCATGAAACCATGATGAGTATCTGAGATAATGTTGTGCTTCATGATGCATTTATTTATTAGTTTTTTCTAATGTTTTCACAATTTGTGATACAAGTGAAATTGGTCTGCTATTTTTTTTTATCTCCTGATAGAATCAATGTATGATAGGAACAAGCCCTCATCCCATAAATGAAAGCTGTATGATACAGTGGCCATTTCTCCTTTTCTTCTCCCCCCTATTCTCCCTGTTTTTTTTATACCTCTTACTCCCTCATCTTCTCTCTATGCTTACTTTTTTTCTCTCTCACCTCTCTACCTCTCCCTCCTTTCCTCTCTTTCTCTGATACCTTTATTTTCAATCCAACCATTTATCATTGTTTTCCTCCCTGACCTGCAATTGGTTTTGAATGCACATAATGAACCTAACCTCATCAGCACCACCCCCCAACCCCCACCCAATAATGCTGTCTGTTATCACAGCAAGTAATCACTTGTTACAAGCCGAGGAAACGGAACTGCCGACTGAACGATCAAATCATTTCCTCGACCCGTTTGCCACCAACAGATCACATGACATCTCGGAACAGAAAAACAGAGAAAGAATCTTGGTTTATATAATCTGTACATATAAAGCCAATAGTCACCAAATTTGTTTGTGTGTTTGTATGTCTGTTCACATCGCGGTGGAGAAATGAGTTTTACTCTCTCCCTCTCTTTAGAGTTGATTGAAAAGAGGAAGACAGGAGGCATTATGTGGCCAGCAGCTAAAATGTGATTAACTGCTGTGCCTGTGTGTAAGCTTGGCAGTTTTACTCTCTTCTTTAAAGCTGATTAAAGAGAGGGAGAGTGTGAGATTAATGTAACCAAAGATGATGTCTATATCAGGTATTTTCAAGTCATATGCGGTGATCTATTAGTGTGCAGAAAAGCATCTGTTGGCATGGCACCAGAATTTTGAGGAAGGTCGATCCTCTCTGGGACAACGGCAATGGAACCTGTTCCCAGTATGGATAAAAGAAATAACATTTGAAGACGTTTTAACATTACTGATATTTTAATGCATAGTAATAACAAATATGCACAAAACTTTCAAAATCTTATTGAAAACAATATGCTTTTGGCAATAAAATTAATTGATCAGTGCTACCTACAATACTGGTTTAGATATTTGGTTCAAGTTATTCATGTGTTCTGATGTTTATATGTATCTATGTATCTATTGGGGTTTAGATTATTCATGTGTTCTGACGTTTATATCTATGTATGTATTTATTGGGGTTTAGGTTCTTCATGTGTTCTGACGCTTATATCTATCTATGTATTTATTGGGGTTCAGGTTATTCATGTGTTCTGATGTTTATATTTATCTATGTATCTATTGGGGTTTAGATTATTCATGTGTTCTGACGTTTATATGTATCTATGTATCTATTGGGGTTTAGATTATACATGTATTCTGACGTTTATATGCATCTATGTATCTATTGGGGTTCAGATTATACATGTGTTCTGACATTTATATGTATCTACGCATCCATGTACCTTGTACCTAACCGTTCATAGTTGAAACTTGAAATTTTGCACTCATACTCTCCTCAATGAGTAGGGAAAATAAAAGTTTTTTTTTTAAAATCCCCCTTCAAAATGGGGTTTTAGTGTGGGGTTCAATGCTAAATTATGTATCTATTCATGCTAAATTGGTCCCTTAGTATGTGTCCACCTTTGATTTTTGAAAATTTGGATAATTTAGTGCCCAACAAAAGGCAAGAGAAGTAACTTATTGATTAATCATACTTTTTTTCAATTTTTTTAATTGATCAGCCCAACATGCTGCCAAAAGACATTAGGATATTGAGAAACTAATACGTTTTCACTAATATTGTATCTGTCATTGTTGTTGCTGCTATTAATCACCACTACCCACAACAAACCGGCTGAAAAACTTCTGCTGGGTTCAAATTATTCATGTGTTTTTGTAATTATACATACGTATGTATCTCTGTATCTGAACTGCAACAAGCTCTAAGCATTCAGAGCAGAAACTTCTTATTCTGCACACACATACACTCTCCTCAATGTGTAGTGAATCGGTTTTTTTTTAGATTTTAGGTACCCTCCCACACTTTTCAGTGGAGGGTTAATTCCCATTATAGGTATATGCTATATTTATCTGATAAAAATTAGCATATATGGGTGACAATGATTCATGATTTCCCTTGGGATGCTAATAAGAAATTAGTACTTTCAACACATTATTATCATACATTTTCTTTTAAATGATCAAGTCTATCCTTGAATTCTGAGGGTGCACCTTGACCATATTGGTGCCAGAAAAAAGTTGAAAATCACTGGTCTATATAAACGTCTTGTGGCAAAATGATTTACGGGGATGATCAATTAAAAAAAACTGGAAAAAAGGTGTGATCTATGAATGAGTTATTTCTCTCTTTTGTTGAACAGTCATCACTTCAAAAGTCTTATTTTAAAAAAACAACCTTGTACGATGCTAGACACAAACCAAATGACCAATTTAGCATGAACTTACTTTGTGAATTGAATCCTTTGCTAAAAACCTATTTAGGGAAGAGGATTACCAAAAAAACAAAAGAAAATTTTTTTTCTTTACATGATACGGAGTAAAAGTTAAAATTTTCAGTGCTCTAGCTCCATTGGTGCAGCCTGTATGCATGACATATACATACTTCGCCAGTCAGACCCACTTGAAAACTGAAAGAACCTATGTTGATGTTGACGGTTTCTAACATCCCTAATTTTTCTTATTGAAGCAATGTGACTTCTCAAAATCAGGATTTAAACTTTTGACCCTTGTTCTTGTTCTTGGTCACTCCTATTAACATATACGCCTACAAAAACAGGATGTGACACAAGCTATATGCTAATCTGGAGACATTATTCTATAGATGAACCATTACTGATCAATTGGAAATATTCTGGATAGCCTCAGGTCTACACACCATTGACCAAGGCTCTAAATCCAGCATCTTTCCAGATAAAATCATACTGTAGTCATTCTTAAGTAGAGGACACAGCAAGAAGCTACAAATCAAAACAGCTACCCCAGTAAGATAGCACATCTCCTCAGACAGATCTCCTCTCACCTGAAACAAGTTATCAGAGGCCAAAGTCTTTTCTCCAAATATAATCATATTCAAATCAAATCTGAGAAAAGATCTTGGACACTGAACGTTCAAGTATAAATATTCAGATGAAATAATAAACCACAGTACGACTCCATAAGTTGACTTCACTAATATGATATTATCTTGCCTGCGATACAAATTTGATGTCAACAAAGAAGTTAGAAAATGGTTTTTACTAAATAATTAATTTCTGTGAAAACAATCAAAAATAGCATTCCAAAAGAAGTTATGTAGACAGGACCCTATATGTTTCTTTTCCTTGTGTAAATTAAGCTGTGATGGTAGTAAAATTGAATTACCTTCATGAAAGTACAACCAGAATGTTTTGAACCATAAATTCATGATAAAGAAAATCAAGTCTGGTTAGTCACTCAATCGACACTGTCACATGACCAATGTCTCTAGGCATCATCAACTCATTCTCTCTCTTGTCCCTCCCAATCTTGGACTGGAAGTGATGAGGTCTTACTTACTGCATGCAAATTACTCCATGGTTACAATATTGGACTGAAAATCTTTTGCATTTGCTACATGGTAATAGCTTAATTGGAATGAAGAGGTCTTACTGCATTGGAATATCCTAATGGGTATAACATTAATCTTGAAATGATATGGTATTATTGAATGGGAATATTTCAATGGTTATAATGGACTGTAAATGATGAGCTCTTATTGTATGGGATTTACTCAGTTATGAGTAATGTTGATTAATCATAATGATCTGATTTCAGTGTGTTTGTTTGTGGGCTTATTTCAATAACAAAGAAAAAATGGCTCATCAAAGCACACTTTTGTCAGCACAATACCAATAAAATTCTCTAACAATGAGTATAAAGTAATTTTCAGTCAATCAGGCCACTGGTTTCTGAGTAATTGATATAATAAAGTATAGATTGGGAAAAAATGTTGGTCAAAGGAGATAAATCCAGTTTTATTGAATGCTATTTACATTTCTTTGAAAGAAAATAAAAGGAATAAGCAAATAAACATTGTAAAAATTCTATAAGTAGGAAGTGACCAGATATTGAACTTAGAGGCTGCCAAAGACTGCTCCTAAGCAAGTAATAAAAAGGCACAAATGTAAATTCAATTCTAACAATATCTATGATATATACAATAGAGGCTAGAAATATGAAACTTTTAGTTCAAAATTTCTATTATCTGCTTAAACTTCAATAATTGAGTTGCAATTTAGACCTTGGGCAACAATTCCATTCATTTATGTAAAATGTCAATAGTTCTCGAGTTTACATTTTACAGCAGATTTTTAGATGCATCCACACAATTCTATAAGACATTAGCTCGGTCACTAATATGTTACATGCCAACTTTCTCAGCCATATCATGTTGGATTGATATGAAACTTAGTCAAAACCTTCGGGCAAACCATTCTCATCTTCCTTTTCCTCCTGCTTCTATTACCACAGCTAGTAATGCTAGATATCAATTTTCCCAACTATATCGTGTTGGATTGATATTTTAAAAATCTTATTTATTATTTCTAAATACTAAATGTGAATACAATACTGATTTCACTCGCAGGGGCAAAGGACATAGTAACCTAATTCCCACTGCAGATGGCACTAATAATTTGAATTGCTGAATTATCAAAAAACAGTAAAGAAAAGAAAAGAGAAACAAGAGGAAGGGAGTTGCTGCCATGATTACTCGGAAATAGCTTCCAACAATATTTTTTGGAATGTTCAATGAAGGATATTGTTGCCACAATGATCATTCTATTAACTCTTGCATTTGGACCTGACTTTCCGTACAAGAGTAATGTCCACAATGGTTTTGAATCCACACTTGTTATGCATAACCCAGGTATTGAAATGAAACGATCCAAACTTTCAGGTGAACCATCCTCCTCCTCCTCTCCTTCTCCTCCCTTTCCTGCAATCAACACCATAGATGGTGGATACCCCGTTAAACTTATGGTTAATTTTATCCTCATAAGTATAGGTTCTTTTTACTTATATAGCATTAATTTATTGACTTTTTCTAAAAAAAATGTAAGCCATTATTTTTTACATATCACAGAATACCAATATTGACATGTTTATTATATATTCTGTGCATAACCTTTCTAAGTGCTGTTGAATTTTATGGCCGGTTTCCAATTTTAGTATTTTATCAACCAACAAATCCACTTATCCAGTGGATATGAAATCAGAAAATAGAAGTAAACATGTTTTATAACTGAATGATTTGACCAAATTTTATTGTCAGCATTAAAAAATATTGATGATGTCCGACAGTCTGGAAACTCAGTGGATCATTAAAAGTTTATTTACGGCTCAAAATTTCTATTAATTGCTTGATTAAGCTTTACTGAGTTGTAATACTGACCTTGAGCAACAATTTCATACCTGATTTTGTTTGAGCAGGGAGATAAAGATAATGAAGATAATGACTTCATCTAGATATTTGTTGAATGGATCCAATTTTGGCATAAGGCTGGATTGAAGGGGAAACTAGGGAAGAATAAACTCACTAGCAATGGATTGCAAGACTCTCGGTTGCTAATAACCATTTCAAGGTAGTTTCTGAAATTGATATTGATGAATAGACTTGAATCTAGTACCAGACTAAATTCACGGCTTCCCTAGTGAGAAATGAACTCTCTTGCAAAGGCTTGTAGGATAGTCAAGTATCGCTAATGCCATTGCCAAAAGAACTCCTTCCTTGGGATATGATGTTTGATTGAAATATCATTGTTGTGTTGTGAGGCAGAGGGCAAAGACAAGATCAGAAGCTTTGTATTATTTGTACATCATGATGACATAAGGCATGAAACAACATGAATTCTGACCAAATTTTATTGTCAACATCATAAAGCTGATGGTTTTAGACACCCTAGAAAATTCAGTGGATCATCAAAAGTTAATTTATAACTCAAAAATTCTATTAATTGTTTGATCACCCCTCCCATTGTTTAAGTTGCAATTCAGACCTTGGACATCAATTCTATGGGATTCATAACATCAATTAGCCAACATGAGGTAGGCACAATAATGAAGATAATGACCTCATCTTCTAGATATTTATTGCAACAAAACTTAATCCGACATAAAACTAGATTTATAGATAGCCCAAGAATGAACACACTCAATAGCAATGGCTTGCAAGAATGGCACGCTTAATGCCCACTTTATGGCAGGTGTTCAAATCAATAATCATGAACAGAGCTAAATTCATCCTGATTTATTTTGTCAACTCTGTCAGGCATTGTCAACTATTATCAATTTTTGACTTGCTAGAAACTGTCAATGAAAACTGTCACTAAAACTAGCTGCATAGCTTCCTTCAGTTTTTAAGTAGGTGTGGCTGCCTGGCTGATCAGGGAAAGACTTAGTCATCTATATATGTATATATCACATACACTGGCTACACTTATGGAGCTAGATGGCTAGAAATTTGAATGTTTACTTCTTATGCCTAGAAAAAAACGTTTCTTGTTCTTTCTGAAATCCCCAGTCAACAAAAAAAAGTTTCGGGGGGGGTCAAATTACAATGCAATTTTATGTTGAATTGATTCCTTAGTTTGTGTCTGGCAGCATTCACGCTTGTTTTTTGGCAATTCAGACTTTTTTTCAGTGATCACTGCCCAACAAAAAGCAAGCGATTAAATTTATTCAGAGATGACCTCTTTTTGATTGATCACCCCAAACATGGCACACTGCCAGAAGTCATTGGTCACATGATGGTTTCTATCAAGTGACTAACATGACCTGTATTTTCTAGTATCTTAAATCTCTTAGTTGGGCCACAATGGTGATGCAACCTTGAGAATTAAACTCATTAGGAATGTTTTATGAGACTTGCTCGATAGCAATCACTCGACAGCACTTTGTTTACACATGTATACATTAGTGCATGCCATGAATTTCAAATTATGTAATGTCTCATCACCGAGCAAACATCTCTCAGAGTCCATTGTAGTTGCCATAGCATCACAGTGTACATCATCTGCCGTTGGCCTATGACAATTAGGTTTTAACAAGAGAGTAAATTTACTGAAGTATAAGAGCTTAGATAGGAGAAAAGGGAAAAGATAAAGAATTACCTTGTTATCATCTGGTGACAACATGTGCACTTCTCTGCTAATGGGAGGTAGTCAATGATAAGAGAAGTAAAAGAGTCAGCAAATTCTCCTTTCTTTCTCTGCTTTTGTTTTTTTTCTCTTTTGCTATTGTTAAAAGCAAGAGATTTTTAGGGAGAGAATTTTCTAAAGATTCACGAACAAGAAGCATAAGTTCAATGATGTATACACCTTCTGTGGTAGTAGCAGTAGTAGAAGGAGGAGGAAGCGGAGGAGATGGAGAAGGAAGGAGAGCAAATTGTCTTTTTCTGAGACAATTGATTTTCATACTTGTAAAATATTGCCTATCAGAACGCTATGTGACTTACAGATAAAATTAATACACAAGAAAAAATTCCATCTTTTAAAGTCTTACGTATTGATTTTCCTGCATTTGCGATATAGATATATTCTATGTATTCTGTGAGTATTATATTAAATCAAGATGATAAATGACCATTTCTGGCGTTTTGGGCCATTTTTGGCTTTTTTCAAATAAGAAAATACAGACCTTGGGCATTCTATACTGAAATCACAACAGCTTGTAAAAAAATAGAATAGATGTTATTTTAATGACATCAAACTTTCTCTTCTGATTTAATAGCATCTGGTGAATAGAATACAGTACCCCTTTCCTTTCTCTTTCTGTTGTTTAACATAATCAAAGCAGACAGACAGATTGAAAAGTGTCTAATTGAGATGCATTTGGATGCATCTGAAGAGGTTGATTATAAAACTGTTAAGATCATTGAATATTTTAATTTTCATCTCACGTTCATTTATTGGAATATTGTGTGTATAGAGTTCTTTACGCTGCTTGAGACATCTGCTTGGCTACTGTACAATTTACAATGTGAGTCACACATTATGGCTTTATTCTTATTAAATATGTACTAGGTGCAACCAAAATGCATGGAAATAAATATTACTTGCCCTAAAACACAGATTCCACTTTCTTTTTCAAAGTAGTTCCTTGCCTACTGTTTGAACGCTGGCTAACAAAAGATGCTGCCCACAAAGGTGAGCAGCAAAAGTCTGAACTACATTTGGATAGTACCTCATAGAATATCATTAGTTGACTTTTCCATTAATTTACAAGACTTACAGGATCACTTCTGCAATATATATATATATATATGTATATACATACACATACACATATAAATGTATATAGAGAGAGAGAGGAAGAGAGAGAAATATATATATATATATATATATATATATATATATATATATATATATATATATATATATATATATATATATATATATATATATATGTATATATGTCTCAGGGAGTCAGCCATAGCCATACTGTTGGAACACTCACACAATAGGACAGCAGATAGCTAACTTTGGCATCTACCAGAAGGAAACTCGTGTTGAACCTGCAACCATGGGGCTTTGCTTCTATTCATGCCAACTTGGTAGACCATAGGATATATTCCCTCAGTTTAGAGGTCACTATAGCATAGTGGTTACAGAATCAGACAAAATTACTGCAAGTAATCTGATGGTTCTAGGTTCAATCCCAGTGTGAGACAATAATAATACTACTAATGCTAAGAGGGGAGTGCGGTTGATATACCCCTGTTGGTTAAATGGTTCGGTTCGTTACTTTCCCACACCTACCTGATGAAGGCTGTAGAGTACAACGGCCGAAATGTTGTATAAAAAGATGATGATGGTCTGAATAATAATAATACCTCATCTCAAAAATTCAGCTGTCTGTGGATGACATAATATATATATATATTATTGTGTCTTTGGATGACACAATAATATATATATCATTGTGTCATCCACCGACTGCTGTTTCATTGTATTACATGTCTTCAGTGCTGCTATAGACTTTCCATTATCCCATCCAGTGCCATGAGGCAGGATCGAAAACTTAGCTTCAGACCCAGAGGCTGTTATCCTCCCTCT
This sequence comes from Thysanoteuthis rhombus, assembly GCA_963457665.1. Lineage (NCBI taxonomy): Eukaryota > Metazoa > Mollusca > Cephalopoda > Oegopsida > Thysanoteuthidae > Thysanoteuthis > Thysanoteuthis major. The sequence goes on from OY735207.1 coordinate 63,166,176, forward strand.
ACTCCATGGAACTGGACGGTCAGTGAGGTTGAATTTAAGCGATATATTTGTTCATCGTATATATTCCTCATCCACCTGAGTGCTCCATTCCATGTTGGTCAGGGTTCAATGTATGTAATAACTGTGGAAACATTTAAGATTTTGATACTTTTGGGTGTACGTGTAGATATCAACAAATTCTGAGGTGTTAAAGGTTAGGGGCAGAAATAATGGATGTAAGACATTTTGGAACTTTTGAAATTTGTGATTGCAGTATTTGTGCATTATGATGACATAACTCATGAGACAACATACTTGATCAGTGGATCATTAAAAGTTAATTTACAGCTCAAAATTTCTATTATTTGCTTGATTGAGTTCTATTGATTGAGCTGCAATTTAGATCTAGTGCAACAATGTCATTCCTGATTTTGTGTGATCAAGGAGGTAAAGATAATGAAGGTAATGACCTCATCTGGATATTCGTTGAATGGATCCAATTTTGGCACAAGGCTGGATGGAATCATTCTGTATGTCTTCAAATTTTCATGCTATGGTTGTTCAATTATTGACTGTTATAGTTAGTTCTTATTTTTTTTTATATCTAAGTGTATGCGAGTGTGTGCATGTGTGTGTTTGTTTGTGTGTAATCTAATTTGCCTCCAGGTTTATCCTTCTTGTAACTTTTCATGATCAAACTCCTATTAAGTTTTTACTTTACCATTGTACGTAACAACAATAACAGATGACAATGACGAGTCATGCACATAAAGTATGCAAAAACTAATGATGAATTCACTTCCACTCCTAAAACCCAATTCGGGTTGACTTGTTTTACTTAATCTACAGGAACTATAATAAGGGAGTTGAAATGAGACCGAATAATAATGTAAGGAGAAATTCATTCTCTTTTGCTTACTATTTAGATTTTAATTAAGCAAGGGAGTCTGACACTAGCATAAGTAAGCTTGTTTTCCTTAATTTTTTTCATGCATTTCTGCCTTATTTTTATTTTTATCAACATTGAGATTCTATCTTTCCTTTCCTAACTTTAAATCTCTTGTTCAGGTTATCAACTGAGTAGACCCATCTTATCTCTGCTGGGGTACCCTACATACGAAAAAGCTTTGAAACAGCTGATGAGAGTGGACAACTAGCAGGTTACTGAGGTCACCTGTATACAAAAACCTATGAATATACACACACACACACACACACACATACATATCAGGAACCATCAACCCAACTTGTTTGTTGCTTTGATTGTCCATTCCTTATTTCTTTCAGTTTGTCAGTCTCTTTTGTGTGTCCATTGCCTCTTGTGCTTACGTCATCTTTGCTGGTGATGTTAACGCTGTCATAGCTGCCGTTGTCAGCAGTAGGTGACCACATTTATTTGTCTATTGCGCAAAGTCAAGTGTTATTTTGTATTATGAAATCAAAACAGAGTGGGGCCTGGATGGTTGGCATGGGCCTGAGATTATGAGGGCGCTAACTCTTTGGTAAAGAATATTGATATTTTGGAGAGATTCAGTCTCTGGTCATAGTCACTTTCCATTTGGTTTTTTTTTTTTTTTGAAAAACAGCACTTGTTTATATATCAGAAATTTTTGAACCACTTGACCATAGCCAAAAGAAAGTCAAAATATGTCAAGTGTCATTTTTTTCGAAAAAGTAGCTCCAGCCAATAAGGGCTGTTTTTGTTTTTTTTTGACTGATTTACCAGCAGGTTTTGAATACCTTGAAAACAAAAATACTTCTAAACACGAAAAGACTTCCATCTCCAAAAATCACAAGGACAATCCATGTGTATTTTACTGAATTCGGTCATAAAATGTGCTTAGTGAAAGTTTTCCTTTTGTCTTTTCCTTCTTATCTTACTTTTCTTCACTCTTTTTTTTGCCGTCTCTAAAGGGAACAGGGCCTTTTTTCACTTTTCCAATACTATCCCTGTCATCATCACGCAGAGGAGTTTTTAATTTTTTTTTCCTCTTAATCTTTAATCTTAACTAAATAGATTTATTGGATGTTACTGTAATTAGTCTTTAACCAAGCTTTTGTATATTTACAGTTACTCATGCATTTTATTGGTACTGTGATGGTGTAGATTGTTATAGCATGCACACAAAAGAGTAAAGCTCTGTTTGATATAAGTTGAGAAATGCAGTCTCTTACGAAAACCGAGCCAATATGTGTTGTCCCTTAACCAACATCAGCTTCCTTGCTTTTATTCTTTATAGATCAGCGGCCATGTTTATTCTCCTCATTCATGATATTTTTTTTGAAAATTCAGACTTTTCAGTGATCACTACCCAACAAAAGGTGAGAGAAGTAACTTGACTTAACTGCATTAATCACCTCTTTTTCCAATTTTTTTAATTGACCAACCCCAATGAGGCATGCTGCAGAAAGATGTTGGTTGCATGAGAGTTTCTATTGAGTGACTAACAAGACCTGTCTATATATGGTTTGCTATTCAAAAGTTCAGGGAATTAATCCAAGGTCCAGTTTATACTACTCCCTTTTGATGAAGTTATAAAACCTTCCATGTACAATGCTCTCAATCAAAGTTCTACAGTATCAGAACACCATAACAAATGGCCCGACCAGCCAGCCAGCCAGCCAGCCAGCCAGCCAGCCAGCCAGCCAAGTGGGCTACTGATTCTTCTCTCTTTTCTCATTTATGAGTGTGTCTCTGGGTGCTCCTGGTCAAATTATAGCGGCTTGAATATTGACATGAGTACACTTGGTATCATCTAAAACAATTTTTTGTTCTTTTAAAAAGTACATCTTCAGGTCTCCATGGTCGTTTTGAACCAACAGTGCCTAAATCTTATGCTTGTATTTTTTAGATTATATTAGATAAAAGATTTATCTTTTTAAAGATGATTTTAGATAATTTCTTAGATAATTAATCCTAGTACATGCATGGGTCACAACAATGGACTTATGAGAGGTACAGATATATTTTAGTCTTTTACCGTACAGTCTCATTATTATGTGAGTTGATGCTTAAAAATCTGAGGGTTTGATTAGCCTTTCTGAAATATTGGTTCCTCAACCTGACTTTTACCTCAGAAAACAAAAAGTGTCGAATTACATATCATACATGGGGATAATTGGAAGGTTTTGAAAAATCAGAGGAAAGTTTGAGATGTGCATTATAATTAAGAGTACATTACAGCTGGTAAATTGCATATCATATACACACTCACGCATATATGTGTATATATATATATATATATATATATATATATATATATATATATATATATATATATATAAATCTCAACGAGATATCATAGGTAGTCATGGTTCTATTCTCTGTAAAGACTTGTGCAGCAACTACAGCTCTGCTAATCACACACACGCTCACATACATGCCTACAAAATGAAAAAATAACAAAGTACATCTTAACTCAGAGGAACAGAATTCTTCACAGATCTCCAAATGCAATCTAGCATTTACTATTTTTTCAGGCACTAATGGATTCCAATAGAATCGGGTTCTTCAAACACTGAATTAATATCCGTAACTCACATGAATGAATCACCATAGCCTGTACATGTACCAGAACAGATTATCTAAAATTACCTAAAAGAGATAGATCTTTTATCTAAAATTATCTATGCACGCATAAACAAGTATATCTATATAGCATATTTATATTCATATGATGTAGTATTTAGATATACATAACTGTGTATATAAATGTTTCTGCTTTTAAATTTATATACAAAACAAATCATATACATAAATATATTCACACAGATTCTGTTCATAGCAGTTAAGGTCATTATCTCGATATTGATTAAAAACTTTTATAACACGTCTAGTTAGTTACGCAATAGAAACCATCACAAGACCAACGTCTTTTGGCAGCATACCGTGTTAAGGGTGGTCAGTGAATAAGCTACTTCACTCACCTTTTTTTGGGCATTGATCACTAAAGATGTCTGAATTATCAAATACATAAACTAAGGGATTAATTTAGCATAAACCTACATTGTGAATTCAACCTCTCAATAAAAACCTTTTTAGGAGGAGGAATCTTCTGAGAACATAAAAACAGTTTTTCCTAGACATAACGAGTAAATGCTTAAATTTTTTGCCCTCTAGCTCCATTGTTGCACCCTGTATGTATGATACATACATATAGGCAGCTTGCCAGACCTGCTGAAGAAACCTATGTTGACAGTCTTGGTTGACGGTTTCTAAGAAAGAATCTTACGTTGAACTTCAGCAGATATATCCCTTTTATCTGTGTACATAGATACAAATGTGAGTTGTGATTCATTTTTAAAAAAATGAAAGCTTCACCCTAATGCGGAAGGGGGACATTTTGAAGACTTGAAATTAAGGGATACATAAACATATAATTAGACTCACCATCACAGTCAATAATTCAACAGCTGTAATGTCAAAAATTGAACTCGTGAAAAATTCTGTCGAAGAGTAAATATGGTCAGAATAAATTCTATTTATTACATCAGTGGACTTTTCCACTGGAAAATATCTAAAATAGAGCAAAAACATCTAAAAGCACCTAGATTCTCCAGAATCGTGAAGTTATTATTAAACCCATCAAAATATTTCCCCCAAAAGGTCAAAAAGCTTTTTTACCAACAATGAAAAAAAATTTTTTGAAGTGGATTATTGATTCCAATTTCTAAGTCTGTAGACAAAAAACAAAGATAAAGAAAATGTTATGAAAGAATAATCAGATAATCATAAAAATATCAGAAGGCTGAAATGTTAATGATAAAAACAACAAAGATTCACCATCACAGTCAATAATTGAACAACTGTATCAAAATTCAAAGTCATGTAAAAAAATTCTATCAAAGAATGAATATAGTCACAATAAATTCCATTTATAACATCACTGGCGTTTTCCATTAGAAAACATCTAAAACAGAGTAAAATAAATGTCTAGATAAATCTATATTCCGGAGAACATAGATGTTATTAATACGCCCATCAAAATAAGGCCTAGAGAAGGTCAAAAAACTTCCAAAAAACATTTCTAGAAAGGGACTAGTGAAGTATCGATGCCAATTTTCAAGTCTGTAGATAAAATGGTATGGCCAAGAACTCTGGAACATACAAAAACATAAACAAAAACACAAACATAAAAACAAACATTCATATACTCATATGACAAAAAAAAGGATTGAACCGTTCACCATTCTTGATGGCTATGGTTGTTTAGTTTTGTCTATAAACTTTATTATAATTTATTATTCATTAAAAAAATGTTCAATTAACTTCCAAGTAATATAGAACTGCTGTTAGCAAAGGGTATATATATTTTTGAGTGACTATATATATACATATATACATATATATATATTCTTTTTTTTCCTGAAACTTTGTGAGTTACTGATATAAAAAAAAAATTTTTTTGAAATTTCATAGATTTGATACAGCCTTACAAATTTTTGTTATGCATTTTAATTATTTTTGGATCACTGTGAATGTACTGTGTTTAAAAATTTCTGTGTTTTACATAGAATCTTATTTAATTACTAATATTTAAAATTGGATCTCAATGCTATATGCTTGATTTTATTGTGGGGATCATCAGCAATGCCATAATATATGAAATTACATGAATTGAAGCTTCATTTGCATAATGACACCAAGTATATTTAAAGACATTTTGTTTTCTTATTGTTCAGGATTGTGTGACTATTTTTCCAATCACTGTTTGATTCACCAATTCTGATGAAGATCCTTCCCCACCCATTTGGTGCCAATCAATTTTTTCCCCAACCAATCATTTTTTCTTTTTCTTCTCACTTCCCCATGGCTATACACTGGCTTAATTAAGTCTCCCTGCTAATGACTCATTACACCATAATCCAATTCACATTAAACACCCAGCTCTTACATGGCACAAATGAGAGACAGCCTGTAACAAACAATGATGAAGCCATTTTTCCTCTTCTTCCTACATTTTTTACCCACCCATTTTTCCTTTAAGCGTTATTTTGTCTTCTTGCCTTTCATTAGTGTTATATGTATACATTTCTATAATATAGGGAGGCCATTTGCAAAACGACTCTTCAGTAAAGAAGGAGGGAATAGACAAAGATGTGCCTTTTTTTTGTAGTATTTCTTGTTTTCCACTTAGAGATTTTTCTAATCAACTGATACTGTTGTTATTCAGTCTTGTTCAACTGCTTTTTCCCTTTTTTTAATCACTCTTATCTAATGTTCATAATTATCATTCATGCTTTATTTTCTTTGATTGGAAAAAAAAATGTACAAATACAAACATACTTCTCAACCATTTGGAACATTAAAAACCTTTGTTTGTTTCTATTTTTTCTAATGTCTATTGTCTATTAATTACAGAAAATTTTACAATGACTCATTTCCCAATTTCTTTTTGATTTTGTCCTAATTAGGGAATTGCCATCTTTTAGAATTTATAATACACCTCATTATATTAAACACTGTATAATTTTGAGATTCACAAATCAGTAAAATACAAAATTGGATTGAATTACTCTTTAATACCAGCTGCTTATTCATCTTCTTCCAAAATAGTTATTCAATAAGATGTTTGGTTGGAGTAAATTCCTTTCCTTTTTAATCTCTAAGTTGTTTTTTAATCTGTTTCGATAAAACAAAAACAGCAAGTCTCGAGCCCTCAAGTCTTATATGCCATCAAATATGATCCTTTTTTTCCATTCAGCTATACTGAAATCAAAGCACTATACAGAAAAAAGACCGAAAAAATTGAGCATCTGTTTATTGTGGGCTTATGTTGATACATTTGGAGTGCTTCTTATTTTGGGGGTCTTTTATATGCTATTTGCAGAGACCATTGACAGTTCAAGTCAATGACAAGTTCATTCCAATTCTCTGTAAATAAATATAAGCTTGTGCCAAAGTTAGCAGAGAAATGCAAATATCTATCCATATATAAATGTCTACTTGTTTCTGTCGACAGATTAAGAACCCTTTCAAACTACTAAGTGTTTTTTCACTAAATCCTCGTCTGTTTCCATCCACATGCAGCACATTTGAATGCAAACTAATGGTGGTAGATTCAAAACGTGCTGGACAATCGATGTTACTGGACAACTGAGCAAGGGATTAGAGAGATACAACCTGTATTGAATACACATCTAGTTAGTCACTCAATAGAAATCATTACAAGACCAATGTCCTTTAAGAGCAGGCCATGTTGGGGATGATCAATTGAAAAATTGGAAAAAGGGGAGATAAATGACTAAGTTACTTCTAACACCTTTTGTTGGGCAGTGGTCACTAAGGAGAAATCTGAATTTTTAAAAAAAATCATGAATGTCGCCAGACACAAACTAAGGGACCTATTCATGTATATCTAACCAGCCAGCCAGACTGACTAAAAAAGTGAATAAATCAGTATTAACTCTTTTGGTGACAGTTTTGGATCGATAGTGTCTAATGAATTTATTTGCTTCTATTGATCGATCAAAAGCCTTTTTTAACTAATGAGTGTTTTTTCACAAAATCTTCATCTGTTTCTATCAACAAGAACCCTATTTGAATGCAAACAAATGACCGCAGATTCAAAATGTGCTGGACAATAGAACTTGCTGGACAACAGAGCGACAGATCAGGGAGATGCAACCTGTATTGAATATAATACAAGATATTGAATTTATATTAAATCATTATTGGATCATTTGATATGAATCTTCAAGCAGAAGGTTTGAATCATTAAAACAACATGGAATCAATATTAATGTCAAATATAGATTATAAACCATCAAACTAAACTGTTACAAAAACCGTCGAAATCAGTGTTCTAAGGTGCTTTGTATTGCGGATGTGCTTTGAGTCTTAATAAAAGCTTAAGTTTCACACCCTAGCTCATTCAATGTTACAAATGACGAGCAAATAAAAAGAAATAAGAGAATTAATGAAAAATCTTTTAGCGGCACAAAATTATAAGATTCCCGTAATTAGCATATGCATAATAAAACATGATGAGTATGACGATACAATATCTGACAATACTGAAATTAAATCAAATTTAGAAGTCTATTTTTAATGTCTGTAGAAAGCCTTTTTTGTACAATGTACGATAGATACGGACACTATTTAAAAATAGTAAAACATAAAAGAGGAGGGAAAAGTTTAAAATTTAATTTTTGAAATAAATCCTTATTATTTCCTCTTGAATGACTCTCTCATCAAAGGATGATTTGCCTGATAATGATCGAAACTACCTCCCTTGCATTGTACTAAAAAGCCTTTTATTGTCCATTGCTTTATAAAGATCCTAAAATAATTTTGCATTTTTTGTGCATCTATAGTTCAGAGCACATCCCCGATACAAAGCATCATATGCCACTGATCAAAACAGGTTCCTTAAGTTTTGATGGTAATTTGACTGGCTGGCTGGTTGATTGGGTATCATGTACACAAGCCATACCAATTGAGCTAGAGGGCTGAAATTTTCAACATTTACCTCTCATTTTGTCTAGAAAAAATTTTTTTTTGTTGTTGTTTTTTTTCAAATTCCTCCCCATAATTATTTTTTAATGCAGGGAGTGTTTGATTTACAATTTAATGTTGTGCTAAATCGATCCCTCTGTTTGGGTCCAGCTGGATTCACATTAGTTTTTTGAAAAACTGACGGCAAAAGAAATATCTTTGATCACCACTTTTTCCAATTTTTTAATTGATCATCCCATCCCAACACAGCATGCTGCCAAGATGTGACCAGTTATGTCCGGAGTCATGTATACACATAGACCTCGCCACACACACACAAATACACACACACAAATGAACAGAGAGATGAATCTGTTGCACACTTGGCTGGTTGGCCAGATGGGCCATTTGTGGGGCTATGATGTTTTTATGCTGTTATTTTTTGATGGTACAATTAAAATAGTTTACAGTTAATGATGCAGTCAAGTGTCAATTCTCTTTGATTTCTTGCTATAACATTTCATGGTATAAACTGAAAATACCCATAAACTATGAACATATTTGAGAGAAACTCCATTTACTTGTGGCAAATATCTTTTAAGAATGAGCCTGGGAGATTTTGATTGCAATCAAATCAAACAACTAAACAAGTCTGGTTAGTCAGTCAATAGAAACAGTCTGCATGTTAGTTGTGATCAAACGCAAAATTAGAAAAAGAGGTGATCAATGAATAACTTTGTTTTCTTGTCTCTTGATGGGCTGTGATCACAAAAAACTATGGAACAGTGCGTGAGCGCTTCCAGACACAAATTAAGAGAGCAATTTAGCATAAACTTACATTGCGAATTGAATCCCTCACTAAAAATGTATTTTGGGATTGAATTAATAAAAAGCAAAAACGTTTTTCGTAGACATAATAAGGAGTAAATGTCAAATTTTCAGTCCTCTAGCTCAATTAGTATAGCCTGTATGTGTAATAAAAACATAGCCAGACCCACTTGAACACTGAAGAAACCTATGTTGATGTTGACTGTTTTGGTAGACGGTACCCAATTATTTTTTCCCCACTAAGAAGGAATCTTGTTGATTTTGGTTTTGGTGACCCTGTAACCTTTGAAGTCCTTTTTTTCAGTTTATATTTCTGAAATATCTTTTGAAAACTTATACAATTAATCATATACAATGTTTGTCCAGAAAACATCCAGCCATTTGTTATCAACAAAAACATAGCCTACCTAGGGCAATGGTGCCTTTTTCCCTCTCAAAGTACTCCCTTTGAAACTTCACATACTTATCCCAGGGGCCGCGTCTACTTCTCAAGACAGTCTGCGAAATCCTCTTCTTGGGTCACCGTCATCTGCTTCATTGGTCCACAAGAGCAGGACATGACACGATGTTGATTTTATGAGGGGCAGGAACTTCCACAAAAATTCTCTTTAATCCCCACAACAATTGTTGTGAGGACATAATAGCATTTGACTTGGTCACAGGGTGAACCCTGAATCCGCTGGTCCAGATTATACATAGCAATGCCAAGGGAATTGTATCTGTATCCATCTGGTCAGAAATGATCTCCTGAATGTAAATTTGGATGATCTGCAAGCAACTGTTTCATCTATTTATTCATTTCTCTTTAATCTCATCCATGGTTTGAAATCTCTCTTGGAAAACAAAGAAAAAAAGTTGTTGGGAGCCAATGTGCAATATGTGATTAATGGGCTAGCTTGGTGATTGTGATTGGGTCACATGGTACACAAGCCCATTCAATGGTATCTCCCTGCCATGGAAGAGTTTCTGTGCTCGCATGCGCAATAAGGACCCCTTTGATTGGTTGCCAAGTTATATAAAGGCTGCTCAAATAGTTCTTTAGTTATTCAGAATCACTGGATGCTTTATAGGCAGACCTCATATAATGAATTACACTTACTTTATTACTCTTTTGGAAATTGTCAGGAAAAACTGTCACCAGAACTGTCAACATAGGTTTCAGGGATTTCCAAGTTGTTTTGGCTAGCTGGCTGGCTAGCTGGCTTTGTATGTATGTATCACGAATACAAGCCACACCAATGGAGCTAGAGGGCTGATAATTTAAACATTTATTCCTTATTATGTCTAGAAAAAAACCGAATAGACTTTCAATGGGGGCTTCAGTTTGTGATGATAGTTTATGCTATATTGTTCCTTTGGTTTGTATTTTTGAAGCATTCACCCTCTTTTTTTTGAAAATTTGGACTTTTTACTTGATCACTTGTTAACAGAAGGCGACAGAAGAAACTTATTCATTGATCACACTTTTTGGGGAAATTTTTGATGGATCCCTCCAACATGGCATGCTGCCAAAAGGCATTGGTCACATGACGGTTTCTATTGAGTGACTACCCAGACCTTTTTTTTCAATCTAATCCCTTAGATGATTTTAGGAAACCAAACAAAGGTTAAAGATGGAAGATTTACAATAAATCAAGCAGATTCTTTCATGTTTTTCATCTACTTGTGCCTATTTGAGAGATATCGCATACTTACTCTATAACTGCTACTTCTCCTCTCTCACTGGTCTCCTTTGCTCACCCCACCCTGTAACTCCTGCTGTTGATAGCAATTTACTTATATCTGTTGCTGCTGTTGCTGTCGCCTTGGTTCCTATGCCAACAGGATTCATTTACTGAAGAGTACATTGCATTTTCTCTCGTTTCATTCATGACTGAATCTTATTCTCTTCTTCATCTTTTCTTGGTTGTTTTCCTAAATACCTACCCCTTTAAACCTTAAACCCTTACTGATACACTCTTAAACCTTAACCCGTTTTAGATATGCCCATAAACCTCATCCCCTTACAGATACCCCTTGGACCTAACAAACCTTTTCATCTATCACTTTAAGCATAACCCTGAAAATCTACACCTTAGAGCTTTAATCTTCATATAAACACCTTTAATTCTTGCCCTTTTATCATATCTTTTTAAGCCTAAGATTTAATAAATACCTTTTTATGCCTACTTTTTTGTATGAATATCTTACCTACTCTTCATTAATAAAGATTTGAATCTACAGACACACCTATTACGCCTATCTATTTATGTGTGGCTCTCTCAAACTGCAGTCAATAAAAACTTCTTTAAACTAAATCTAACCCTTTAAAACTTTTGTTTTTACCCTTTCATACATACAGTGTGTGCAAAAAGTATCCAATACATTTCAAAAAGTCCATTTTAACATTCTTCCTTACACAACTTCAAAGTTGACAGAATTTAGACCAATGACTTCTGATTTTTGTACATAACTTTTCAATGTTAAATTCTTAATCTTTGGTTTGAATTCAGTCTACTTTGAGGCTGTTTAAGAAAGTTCAAATGAATTTTTTGAAACATGTTAGATACGTCTTATCATCATTGTACCTCTCGCTACTTATACCCAATAAATACCCCTTTAAGCCTAACGATTCAAGTCAACTCTTTCAAATCTATTCCTTTAAAACTATTTCTGTAGAAGTTTCCCTGAGAGCATTCCAATGAATCCTTTGTAAGCCATTTTGGCAACAATTAAATCACCGTAGCCCTACAAGTGGCCCACCTGACCAACCAGTTGAGTGGGCTATAGATTCTTTTCTTTGCTTATCTATGTCTGTCTGTGTATGTCTCTAGGAATTCCTGGTCACATTTTTTGGACTACAACCTTTAAAATTTGCATGAATACTCCCCAAGGCACCATTAACAAACAAATTTTTTATCCCCAAAAAGTGCTTTTTGGGTCTCTATAATCATTTTGGACCAACAACACCAAAATCTTGCTCTGGCATTTTTCGTATAATTTTAGATAAAATATCTATTTTTAAAAAATAATTTTAGATAATCTTTCAGATAATTAGTTCTGGTACATGTGTGGGCTATGGTGATTCATTCATGTGAGATAAGGATACTACTATTATTTCATATGAGAAATCTTTTAACATTCCCTGACCCCAGAAAATTACCTCCCTCTACTATTACCTCCACTTTTATGATAAGCATAACACCCTTATCATGCAATATTCAAAATAGCTCAATACTTTCCAGAAAGATATTGTATGTGTTTGTATTCTAACAAATGCACAAAAATGTTTTCCCTAAACCATATGTGTGTCGATGCAATTCTTTGATACAAAAATCCTGTTGCATTCTAACTGATTGCTGAAAGCATTGTGACACTGTACCTAATAGCGCAATAAGCTGCGGAGTGAAACAAGTACTTTCATATGAAAATGATGTGTCTGGTTCCTAAAAAAGCGGACAATTGTGTAAAAATCAGACGATGTTGATGATTCTTGCAGCTAGATGCAATTCAGTTTTCATTGTGCATTTAGACAAATGACTGTTTAACTTCTTTGAGGGACACAACATTCTGTCTAACCCTTAGGAAAGGTTAGCCTACAACTGACTGCCTCTTACTACCAATCTCTCATTCTCTACTCTTACTCCTGATCAATAAAAAATCTGTGAAACACAAACACATATGCTCACCCATATGTATCTGAGTGTCACTTAATACACAAATTGTGCATATGATAATATACTCATACTCACTAAAACAACCCCAAGTGAGTGATTTGACCCTTATCTACCTGTCAAGGTTCATTGAAACATATTTTTAGGCATAGACCAGCCATCAACCTTGAGGATAATCTGAAATACCCCTTTGTCTGAAACTGAAGCTGGGGAAAGTACAACCTACTTGATCCCTTTAGTCCAAATGCTCTGACCTGTTTTCTTAGACGGGGAGAATGGAAACATGAACACGCAAAAAAACATCAAACTGATGGCTACTCTTTCGATACACAAGCGATACATGAGAATTACTGGCCTTGTGCTCCTCACGTACATCACTTTTTAACTCTACAATGCATTTTTTTGTCAACTTAGTGAGCACAGATAGATAGAATCAGACTTTTTTATTACATAAATCATATAGAAATTCTTAACTTATAAGCTTATAACTCCCGTAACTCTGATTTGTTTGCATTACATAATCATCTAACTCTCGAATAATTCTGTTCTTGTCTTGTGTTGGGTAGTAATCACAAAAAATGTCTGGATTTAAAAAAACAAGCATGAATACTGCAAGGCACAAACTAAGGGACTAATTTAACATAAGCTTACATTGCGAATTGAGCCCACCTCTGAAAATTGATTTGGGGAGGAATTTTTCAAAAGCAAAAGTCATGTTTTTTATAGACATAGCTAGGAGTAAATGTTTGAATTTTCAGCCCTCTAGCTCCATTAGTGTGGCCTACACACATGATGCATATATAGATAGATAGCCAGTCAGCCAGCCAGCCAACGAGACCAACTTAAAAACTAAAGAAACATATGTTGACAAATTTTGGCTGACAGTTTCACAGGATGAGTGAATTGAAAAAAACAAAAACAAGCCTGTCTGCCGCAGGATCAAACTCCATACCAATTTCGATTCTGAGAGCAACTTTTTTTTATTGTAGATATGTTAAATAAAAAATCATAAAAGTATATATTGTTTTTTCTTCTTTTTCCTCTTTCCCTTTTTTTTACCTGTTTTTCCTTCTTTTTCCCTCTTTCCCTCTCTTTTCTTCTTCACATATTTGTCCATTTTTCCTCTTTTTCCCTTTTTTTCTTTATTTTTTGTGAAAAAAGGATTTATTTATCAGAATGAAAAAAGCCTGTGCATATCTCTTTGATTAACTTTCATTAAAATCTAAGATCTATCAATTTAGCCTAATTAGTGAGGCAGCATCCCGGCAATCAGTGGTGAGTTCAAATCACAGTAGGGGAATGTATATTTTATGTTCAATTTTGGAGAGGATTGTTCTTGTTGTTCAACTCCAGTTTTGGAGTTAGACAAAAGTCGAAGAGAGGAAGATTGAGTGAGCAAAGATGAAAAATACGAAACTGAAAAAAGTAAATATTGCTGAGAGAGGGTGGGATACAAAAGGAGGAAGATAGAGAGAAAGAAAGTAGGAAGAGAGTGACTGAGTGAAAATCTGAAAAAATTGATATTAAACTTCAAATAAATTGAAGATTGGAGAGAAAAGGCAAGAGAGGGAAAGCGAGAGAGAGAGAGAGAGAGAGAGAGAGAGAGAGAGAGAGAGAGAGAGAGAGAGAGAATGAAGATATGACGAAATGTTAGAAACGAGAAGAAGGAATGAAAAAGAGAGGGAATCAGAAAAATGAGAGGGGGGATTTTAAAGTGGTTAAGATGTATAAGAGAAAAAGGAAGAAGAAAGAAACAAGAAAAGAAGAAAAAAGGGAGCCAGGGAAGAAAGAAAAATAAGAAAATACAAAAAGAGAAAAAAAAAAGTGGAAAGGAGAAAGGGAAAAAATAATAGAAGATAAGGAAGGGGAAAAAGAAAGACTAATGAGTATGAAGGAAAGAGGAGAAAGAGGGAAAAAAAAGGACCAACAAGCGAAGAATAAAAGAGAGAGAAAGAAGGAAAAAAAGAAGTTAAGAAGGAAAAAAAGAGAAAGAGGAAAAAGAAGGAAAAAAGTGATGGAAAAAGAGAGAAAGGGGAGAAAAGAAAGAGATTCAATCAAAGACAGAAAGAGAACAAATGAATGCAATACAATGAAAAAAGATAAAAGACTGAAAAGGAACAGAGGTGAAAAACAAGTCAAGAAGAAAAAAGAGGGAAAGAGAAAAAAAAGAAGAAAACAAGTCAAAAAAGAGGAAAAAATTAAATACAAGGAAAGGAGAAAAAAGAGAGAAAGGAGAAGAAAGAAGACCAAACAAATAGAGAAAAAAAGAAAGAAAGAGGAAAGAAGGAGAGAAAGAGGGAAAGAAGGAAAAAGAAAGAAGGATAAAGAAAGTAATATACGAAGAACATTGAAGATAAAGAGAGAGATAGAAGAAAGGAATCTAATAAGCAAGTTTGAAAGTGCACAAACCTGAAAAATCCCTTCATCCATCAGAATTAAAATTTATTAACGGATGAAAAATTATGATATATTATCCATTAGTGTAAGTTTTTTATTTGATGGAATGGAATCATTAAAACATTCTCTATTCAAAACTTATATATGAGCTCACACACAATGAAAGATAAGCATACTCAAATTAATACACATACACATGTAGATATTCACATACAAATTATCATGAATTTATAGACTTTAATAGAAATGCTTTTATGAATTCGTTAGCATACTTTTTCAAACAAAACAATAATGGACATTAATGGATTAGACAGAACCCATCCGCATAATACAAATACTACAGTAAATGATATATATACGTATATGAATATCTCTCTCTATATATATATATATACATATGGACGAATGCATAAACATGCGAGTCTTGAATTTTTAAGGATGATATGTATGAATACATATCAATTTTATAACTTTTGACAAATTGAAATTTAATAAGATGATAGAACGATAGGAAAATATGCACATATGTATATATATACTTATGTAATGTGTGTGTGTGTGCGTTTATGTGTGAGTATACAGAATTACATGTGTGTGCAAGTGTATACATTTTAATGTATAAACATACATGCATATGTATAAATTTATCAATGTCAGAGCAAATAACAGAATATATTTACACACACACACACACATATATATATATATATATATATATATATATATATATATATATATATATATGTATGAATATTTATTCAAAAATATATTATATATACAAATGAAATATAATATATATACATAGAATTTTAAGATATATATAGCTGTTCCCTGACTTACAATGTACTCAATTTGTGACCATCCTTATATATGACCAAAATAGGTAGATATGAATAATCATGTCAATTAAAAAGTCACGCTTTTGAATTTAACTAAATGTAAGTAAATATAAAGATTTGCCCGGTTTATGAATAAGAGCTGAATAAATGCTGAAGTGTTTAAAAAATAAAACTTTTACATCATAAAACAGACATACAATGTAAATACCATAGATATTTCTCTTTATTGTACATGTGTTTAAGAGTATAAGATTAGATAAGAGTGTATATATATATATATATATATATATATATATATATATGAATTATATATATATAAGAATTACAGTTTTGAATTTAAAAAGAAATATTATACTCAATTTTCTGAATGGAGCCAGTTAGATAGTAATTAAATATAGGTATTTGATTATGATAGAAACAGTAAAATAATCTTTGTCTGACTTGCGACCATTTCGAGATACAACCTCCCAAGCAGAATGGAGTCTGGTCTTGAGTCAGGGAGCAGTGATAAATTATTTATATCTGCGCCTATGTCTTCATCCATAAAAATATATTAGCATACACACACATACTCACAAACAGACACTCACACACACACACACACACACCCACACACACACACACACACACACACACACACATATATATATGTATATATATATAGTCTAGAAAGTTCTACAGCTTAAAACACTAAATATATATGAAAAACGTTTTTCCAAAAAATTATGTCATTTCAGTCAATTATTTCCCAATATCTGTTAATGTAATTTTCTTCTGTGGATTTTTTGTTTTATACAGAACTTGATATTATGGTACTATGTGTGAATTTTTCTTGTTGGTATCATTGGTTGTTTATCATATATATATATATATATATATATATATATATATATATATATATATATATCAGAATAAATTATTCTCTGACAATTTAATTGCATTCCTAATGCCTGATTGTGGATCCAAAGAGGAAAACAAAAACCAGATTGTAATTTATTTGCCATTTCTTTCGATATTCGATTTATATGCCCATGTTAAAAGCCTAATCAAATTGTCATGAAAGAACTGTTTACTATTAGAATTGATTCCCTTATGTCTATTGGGAAAATGGCATTTTCTGTTGATGTATTCGTATGAGTGCCCAGTTGTTAGAGGGAGATCAGACATAAAATCAGGGATTCAAACTCAGTAAACATTTTATTAGAGAAAACCTAATTCCCTTTTGACATTAGAGAGGTTTAATGTCATGAAATTGATCTTTAAAGTAATTCTGATTTTATTGCAAGTATACTCAGGTGAAGTGAGTATATGTCAGTATGTATGTCTATCTCAATCTCACTGTCTCTTTTTATGTGTATATCTATGTATACATCTCCATACATATATATATATATATATATATATATATATATATATATATATATATAATGTATATATACATATATAAATTTATACATATCTTTATATATTTATATACATGCACACACACACATACAACTATATGAATGTATATCAATGAAAGAAGTAGTGCATACATCTGTATTTGACTTGGCTTTATGAATGAAGATTTAGGAGTTGATTTTATGTTTACTGCAAGTTAATTGATGGCCCGTGAGACTTGCATAGAACAGACAAGTGTTTTTTCTCCCACCATGGCAGCAGAAGAAAGTTTGGCAGCTTCAGTATGCATATATATATATATATATATATATATATATATATATATATATATATATATATATATATATATATATATATATATATGTATATATATATATATGTATATATATATGTATATATATATGTATATATATATATATATATATATATATATGTATATATATATATATATATATATATTCATTGAATCACAGAAACCCTATATATGGCTCGATCAACCAGCCAAGTGGGCAACAGATTCTTTTCTCTTCGCATGTCCATGTGTCTGTCTGTCTCCAGGCACTCCTGGTCATATTTTGGGGGCTTGAAAATTTGTATGAGTAGGCATCATCTAAAAACCCCTTTTTTGTTATTTAAGAAAAAGGCTTTCGGGGGTCTCTATAGATATTTTGGACCATTTACGTAATCTATAGATGCATATATATACGTATGTAAAATTTCTCTTTTTAGGGCTATGGTGATATATGTATATATTTATAAGTGAAATTTCCTCCTTTTAAGGCTATACTGATTCATTTATGAGAGGTACAGATATATACATATATATATATATATATATATATATATATATATATATATATATATATATATATATATATATATATATATATATATATATATATATATATATATATATATATATATATATATATATATATATATATATATATAAAAAATTTCTACTGTTTAACAATACATATATATATATATATATGTATATATACATACCTGTGCAAGTTTTCAAATTGTATTATTCTACCTTCGTAATGTTTATGCATTCATTTTAGCTTTTATTACTTATATACTTGTCTGCTTCTAATTATTTTGAGGTGTCCAATATAAAGTAGGTGTAAGGGTTAGCAAAGATAGTTTTCTTTCGCCAACAGGAGCTAAGAATAAATTTTTAAATAGATGGGATACTTGAACATATTACAAGTTAAAATTTACTTAGAGTAGGAAAAGGAATGGAAGGGAAAAAGCGAAAAAAGGGAACTCTCTCTAGAGGGGCTGTATGGACCCAAGTCCAATATCCACAGGCAGTTGTACAGGGGCAGCAGATCTTTTCAGTCAGCTTGGGCATATACCAGAATAAACAGAAAGCAAAAAAAAAAAATGACTGAGCATGCTAGACAAAAAAGGTTCTCTTTGGTCAATGCACATGGGCATCAGTGGTGTGTCTAAACTGTCGTTCTGAGGGATTACTCCTCTGAAGGGATAGCATACCTGTACAGCTAGCTTGAGCATCTACTTTCAGCAGGTATCGAACATTCATATCGAGTGCATAGGCAGCTGTTCTATCTTGTTACTCTGCTGAAAATGGCAGCTGATCTCTACAGCCAGTGTGCATCTTCCTTCTTGGGGTATTTTGAACATGCACTTACGTCAGTACCTCAGCCAAACTGTTGAGTTACACATCTGAAAGGGCAGCAGATCTTTACAGCCAGCTCTAGCATCTGCTTCAGACCTGTGCACCAATATATATATATATTCATTATATATATATATACCTTAAAGTTGTAATTGAGATGTATTCAGAAAAGATAGAATCGGAAACACACAAACACACAAACACACATATGTACATATATAATCATGTAATCTATTTATTAGAATTATAGTTGAAGGGAAGTGGTGTTTGATCAGAATTGCTGGGGGGCCATCTTCATCCAACTATTTTGTTTGTAAATCCCCAGAATGGTTACATGGTAAACAACTGATGATCCCAACAAAAGAAAATTTGTTCAAGGTACCATGATATCAAAATATATGTAGAACATAAAAAACACTGGAGAAAATTGACGGATATGGGAAATAAGTGACTGAAGTGACGAGAAAAAAAATCTTTTGTAAAAGTTTTTCTTTACATGCTTCATGTTTAAAGCTGCAAATCATTCTAGACTGTATCTATATCTATATATACATATATGTATGTGTATGTATATATATATATAGAAACTGTTATATTCATTTTTGTGCATAAGAACAGAGAATTGAACCAGAAGGACTCCAGTTGAATACTCTACCTCAGAGCTATGACTACCAAAATGTAACTATTGCACAGTCCACTTATGTTTACATATTTATGTATATATACATATATACACATGTGGCGTTGGTTTCTGATTTATATTTTTAATATCGAATTATGTAGATTCTGACTAGTTGATAATACCTGAAATGTGTTCATAAAATCTAATAATTCTAACCAATATTTCATGTTGAACCCAACGGCACATCCTTAAGTAGACGTGTTGCAAATTGTTGCATCCATTTTAGTTTATTGAGGTTTATTGGAAAGATATTCTGTTTCCTGTGTTTTAAGTTATATTCCTTTTGGTTCCGCCTGTGCTTCTGGAAGCAAAAATAATGAAAATTCATAAAATTGGTAGAAAAACAGTACAATAAGAATCCTCAACCAATATTTATTAAATGTAATTCATATACTTAAATATCTGTATCACATAGTGTGAATTATATATTCACTTTACAAACATATATATATATATATATATATATATATATATATATGTATGTATATATATATATATATATATATATATATATATATATATATATATATATATATATATATATATATATATATATATATATATATATATATATACATATATATATATATATATATATATATATATATATATATATATATAAAATCTCAGACACACTACTGAAATGCAAAAGCTGTAGTGCTCCCAGCTAAGTTTTCATCAGATGATGACCCTGGGGCCAGGCATGGTTTTGGAGCTGGAACACCATAACTAATAACCTAGGTTGCCTCAGCAGTATGTAATAATACCAGCCACAACTTTGTAACTTAAAAAATTTAAATCATAATACATATATATATATATATATATATATATATATATATTGATCGACCCTTCATAGACATATATATAATATATATATGTGTATATATGTATATATATATATATAATATATATATGTGTGTATATATATATATATATATATATATATATATATATATATATATATATATATATATATATATATGTCTATAAAGGGTTGATCAATGACTCCAGAGCCTGATAGTTAGCTATAATCTGAACTTTGATTAATAATTTTTGTAATATTCAATCTAAATGATTATCATGTATGATATATATATATATATATATATATATATATATATATATATATATATATATATATATACACACATACACACTATTCTATATTCTATTTTCATTTATATAAAGTTAATAAAGATGGCAAATTTACAATGATACCCTTGGAGGAGGCATGAAACTAATTCAACCTGTGCTCAGTTACATCGACAGATATCTTGATAAGATATCTTGTCACTGTCAGGCCATATTGGTTGACAGCTAAGAATGGAGGAATGAAAGTTTTGGCAAACCACTTCCCCATTACCACCTTGCCTGCTCATTCAGTGCTAGCAAATGGCTTTTAATCTTACGATTACCAATGAAAGGGGCCAATAAGCACATGAAATATACAGTGGTACCATAGTTTTATAGCAAAAGACTCTTATAAGGAAATTTTACTTTGTGCGAGGTCCCAATTGCCAATAGAAGAATCTCTTAGCAAAATGTTTTCAGTCAACAAGAAAAGAAAACTATGGAATTCCATGAAATTATGCAGATTGATTTAGATATCATTTGTAATTATTTAGATTTATAACTAGTATCCAAGCGTTTATCTTTTAGACAGATGAATGGACATTATATGAATTATGATGAGGTTATTTATTTATTCATTAAACCATTTACATGTTTCTTTTATATTCATACATCGTTTGGAAGTAATTAGTACTTTATACATTATTTACAAGGTTATTATTAACATTTTTATTTGGAACTAATTACTGATATTCTATGGGTTCAATCATTCACCTAACAAATTTTTATCTAACAGGACAAATTGCCTTTGTTGATTGAGGTACCACTGTGAATATACATATAACTGAGCATAGCTAAAAGGGAGGTGGTGTTTGATCAACACTGCTTGGTTGCAATGTTAATATAACTGTTTTGTTTTTAAAATACCCGAAACAGTTTCATGGTAAACATCAGATGATCCAAACAAGAGAAAATTCATAGATAGTGCCATGATAAGAAAGTATTTTTGGAAGGGGAAAAAAACACTGAAGAAAAATTATATAAATTGCATTGACAGATATAAGGAAAGAAGTGGCACAAAATATTTTGGGAAAAATTTTTAATGTAAAGTTTTCTAAACTATGTACATATATATATATATATATATATTATCAAGAAATGGATACATGATCTGACAGAAATTTGGGCCTTTGCATTAACGATGACTGTTTAGCTCAATGGTAAGAGCAACGCTATGTTGAAGTAGCTACCTTATCAGTTGCAGGTTTGATTCCTGCAGCAGCGCCATTGTCTTTGATTGTTTATTCTTTTCATGTTGTCTAGGCCAAACGAAACATTCACTGTGCAATATCAGGAGATCATTTCAAATAGAGTTTCAAATATATATATGTATACAAGTATAAATATCAGCCGTATCATATAAAAAAGAATTTATCCATTCATACAAACATATATATATGCGTGTATATATATACATTTGTATTGTGAACATGAAGTGATCCAATAGAATGTTGATGAAAGTAGAAGGTGAACAGAAAAAATTCAAGAGAAAGCAGGTGTTCCATCTCAAAATTTATCATGTAGGCATGTCCCACTTCGGGTGCCAGCCATCTTTTTCCAAGGAAAACTTGCAGAAGATTTTGCTGTTTACATGTTTAAGGCTGAGGAAAGAAAGGGTGATATTTCTGTGTTGTTTAGTTGTTTAGTATGTGTGGGTGTTGGGCCCTCCTCTCACAGCCACTTCAAGCTCAACACCAACAGAGAAAAGAAACAAACAACCTCTGACCCCTCCTCTCACTTACACAGATACAAGCAACTCCCCCTCCACTCCTACAACACAACCAAACAAAACAGAAATATTCCATTTCTTCCCTCAACCTCAAACATGTAAATGGCAAAATCTTCTCTGCACTGCTGCAAGTTTTTTCCCCCAAAAAGATGACTGGCACCCGTTGAAATGCATCAAAACATGCCTGTGTAATGATAAAAATTTTCATGATGTAACACCTGCTTTATCTTGAGTTTTTTGTCTTCACCTTCCTATTGTCACTTTCATCAACATATATATGTATATATATTTATTCAAGATTTCAGAAAAATTTGAAAATCCTTACATTTTTATCATCAATAGATATTTGTTGTATACTGATGGGAGAAAAGCCAATACCTAGCAGTCTATATTCATCAATATGGGCACAGATGGCACTTTGGCTAAATATTTGTTGATGATATACATATACTATACCATGATAACAGCATAACAAGATTGGAAGGCAGACCATAGATGTACAAGATCTATCTCATGCATTTTCTGACATACAATGGGAAGTGGTAGATTTTTTCAGTATATCAGCCTGTCAGTCAGTGTCAACAATTGGCACTAGGCTTCAGATCCTCCAAGACATTATCATTAAAATAAAGAACCCATATCTGAAGGAGATTGTCTCCAATCAAAGAATGGGAATCCATCAATTAGTGTGTACCTGATTAGCGTGTTTTTGATTAATGCAAAAAACAGATTTTAGCCAATAAAATCAAACAGAATTGAGACATTCTTTAATAAATCATAGTACATATGAAAAAATTATGCATAAAAAAGTTGTCTGGAAAATCATTGAAATTTTTTCAAAATTTGATGTTCAGGATTAATCGCATTGTTTCCCATATGTTTTGATTATTTCCCAAATTCGATTAATGTGGTTTTTATTGGCGTGGCCCTCTTTGAGGACCCATAACCGGCTTTGAGTCCCAAATGGCATTCATTTCCTTTATTCATTTACGTGGTTGACTGTTTTATTTGCTCTTTGGTCAGTTCTAGTGCCAAACGAAATTTGTTTCCATATAAATTGTCTCTACAATCATCACATTCCGTTGGACATACACTGTCCAATCTAATGATATATACATACAGTTGGCAAAATTGGAACATATCGATTATTTTGCAAATTCAATTAATGTGATTTCTCTCAGTGCAGCATTTTTGGAGGACACGTAACCATGTTCCTGCACTGGGATTTTAAATGTATCCAACAACTGATTGAAATTTTCTGCCCAGAGATGGGCCTCATTTATGTGTACCTTCATGCAGGATGTCATAATAATTCACAAATGCAATCATACCAATATTTGAAAATTGAATTTTCAAAAAAACAACTTACGTTTGTAATTACATTCTTTGAACCTAAATTCCAATATTAGGGTTGTGGATTTTGATAATGGCAGGGCAAATAATTGAATTTGATTAAAAATTTTCAGATATTCTTTGTATACACTAAAAATTGATCTTTGTTCATGAGCTTGGGAAGAGGAAAAGTTAAGAGAAAAAATTAAAAGAAAAAAATTCCTTGTCTCCGGTCTTTACCCAAAAGTGGTCTACATGGCTTTGAGCCCCACGCGGTGTCCATTTTCTTGATTCATGTGGTTGACTGTTTAATTTGCTTCTCAATTCAATATATGTATGAGTATTAACGCCCATGGCCACAGAGTATTTATACATGTGAATCAGCTCTAAATAAAATAACAAAGTTCATATATTGAGACTTTAAACCAAAATAATATGCTAAATATAAGAATAAAAATCATAGCTTGATGGGAGATGGTGTTTGATCATCACTGCTGGGGATTCATGGTAAAGTAACTGTTTTGTTTTTAAATCCCCCAAACAGTTCCATTGTAAACAACTCATTATCCCAACAAGTAGAAATTCATACAATAACTGACTTGCGTAACATAAATGAAATAAGTGAATAAGTAGAAACAAAAAATTCTCTCTCTCTCTCTTTCTCTCTCTTTTTATATAGACTGTTCAGAAAGCTGAAGATGATGTTACAAATGGAAACTCTTTATTCAATTTGAAATGTTTCCTAGATGTGCTAACTTTTTCAGTAATAAGCAAAGTAAATAAATGGGTGTTTTTAAGAAGGGTCTGAGCAGCTGGTGGTATAATACCTGACTCTTGATGCCATTTTAATTAACCATGATGAATTCATAAGTCTTAGTCACAAACTAGGGTTATATCTTTGATCTCAACTGTTGTAAAGATGTGTACCGCTATATGCTATAATGCTCATTGCACATGCATCCCAGTTGCAGCAAAAGTGGGAAAACAAAAGAGATTTGTTTTGGGAATCAAAATCCAACATGCTCAATTTTTACTTTGTCTGACTGAAAAATACATAAGATAATCTTCATTTGAGAACTCAAACAGACCCTCACTTACAGAGAGAGATGACAATGATGCTTGTTGAGAGAGAATGACTGATTAATGAACTCCTCTACTGCTGTGTTTCAGTGACCAGCTGGGAATTTGTCACTCGACTCAAAGCTTGGTCCCCCAAACTTATAGACAAGGGTCTCCTTTCTATCATAATCATTTTCACTAAATTAACATGTGCCCTCTCCTCCTACCTGATACTGGAACTAGATGATAATCTACCTTTTTTTTTCTATTTTCCCTTTTCTTAAGCCACTAAACTTACTATCTATCTATCAATCTCTTCTTTATCAAGAGGCTATTTTTTGAAAAATGCGGCTGTTCTAAGTGACCAAGCTCTATCTCTCCTCGTTTGAATAAATCTATTTAAAATATTTCTATCATTCTTTTGGCGGGTGAAAACGATTACACTAAAACAACCGCATACACACATAATTAAAAATTGTGTCATCCACAGAGAGTTTTTTCATTGTATTACAACTCTTCAGGGTGGCTATAGACTCGATATCCCTTCCAGCACCACTAGGTGGGATCAAAACCTTCGCTCTGGACCCAGAAGCAGATGCTCTACCCCTGCCCTACGCCAAAGTGGACGGTCAGTAAGACCGAATTAGGCCATATATTTACTTACGTATAACTCCCCATCTACCAGAGTGCTCCATCCCTGAGTTGGAAGAGCATTGCATAGTTGCTTATGGTAAATGGGTGCCCTACCTAAGAGTGCTCAACCCTAAAGAAGGGAGCATTAGTTATAATCAATAATTGTGTCAACCACAGGCAGCTGTTTCATTGTATTGCAACTCTTCAATGTGGCTATAGACTCGATATCCCTTCCAGTACCGCTAGGTAGGGTTGAAACCTTTGCTCCTGAGCCATAAATATGCAGAGAGAAAAGTTGCCACCTGTATCTGTAATATCTAAAATATAAAAGTAAGGAGGTGTGCATCCATATTTAGTTCTAGAAGATGCCTTGGTTGATTTCAACTAAAATAGGTCCTTGAGTAGATAGACCCCTTTGAGGCTGAAATGTTTACATATTTTCTAACGGTGCCAGAGGTCAGGGTTCTAGTCCTACTGAATAGTGACGGGGTTCAATTCACAAAGTAAGTTTATGCTAAATTGATCTATTGTTCAAGTCCAGCCATGTTCACGCTGGTTTTCTGAAAATTCAGATTTTTTCTGTGATTACTTCCTTAAAAAAGCGAGAGATGTAACTTATTCATTGGTGATCTCTCCTGTCGAATTTTTGAATTGATCATTCTTATTATGGTATGCTGCCAAAAGACATAAGTCACGTGACAGTTTCTATTGAGTGACTAACCAGATCTGTTTCATATTTGTTTTCAATAATCATAAAAATTACCACTAATAAATATCTAGAAAAATTGATGAGGAGATATCCAAAATATGAGATCAGGTGAAAAAAAAACAATAAAACGATATCAAGAATGCCAAGAAATGCTTCTTTTTTAATCAGTTTGTTCAAATTACACCTTTTGTCACCTGGGGAAATTTGTTTTTTTTAACTGATAAAAATTTCTTCTGAAATTACTCACAAAAGATCTTTAACACAAAACAAACACTTAAACGAAACATTTTTTTTTCTTTTTCTACCTTTTATCAAAGTGAATATCTTTTTTTTTCTTTGTCATGGAATTTGTTGAAGATCAATTTTATCAATAAAGGTGTGATATTTGCCAGCAGACACAGTATGGAATTCTACTAATTAAAATTCACTTACATCTTTTTTTCCTTCCCCCCCCCTCCATTTCAAGTTTCTTTTCAATGGATTTCTTTCAGCAAAAGGTGACTAAGACAGCCGGACAGTGTTGGTGAGGGAGCGGCTCTTATGGTCTTTCTTAACCCAAGTGAGATAATTTATTTCCAATCTACTCCTTGAGCTGATTTTCAAGTGTTTTATTTCTTTTTAATTAAACTGGAGATAACAAATATTTTATTTGAATTCACTTGATCCTGGGGCACAATTTTTTTTTCTTCTTCTCTCTTTTTCTTTTCTTTCAATTATTTATGTTCCTTGTTTTTGATTTGAGCCAGGATTGATTAACTCATTTTTTTGAGAGGGTTTACTGTCATCCATCTTTGAATTTGTAACTTGAGCCAAGATTGAGAGATAATCTTTTCAAGTGTTGTTCAAATCTTTGTCTTCATTTCTTAAGTCATGATTCACATAAGAGATATTTTCCATGTCCTTTGATGACCTGGAATTAATATCTTCATCACTTATTCATGATTTCAGCTATGACTGACATACATAGAAACATGCATACACATATAGATGCATACATACCAGGTCTGTCCAGAAAGTATCCAGCAATTTTGAATATCTTAAGAACCAGTTGTGCAGCCTTGATATAACTTGACAATCAATCAGAGTGGACTTAACTGCACATGCATGAACAGATACTCTCCCAAAGAGTTTCTCAGTCAACAATGAGATGCCACTGAGTGAGCTCATGTACTGTGTGACTGTTGCATTTACAATGACCAAATCAGTTATTCTACAGATCTCATTGAGGATTTTGGGATATAACATTGCACCACCTAAGACCATTAGCCCCTCTCTGCAACTTCTGTTTTTTCATACATAGGACCAGAGTATGGGGATATAATAATTTATGTGAATATAAAAGTTATACTCCTAAATTAGGAAAATACTAGCATTCCAAGAGAAATTATGAATCACTACTGCCCATATATGCTCTTTTTATCACATAAATTTAGCATAAACTTATATTGTAAAGTGAACCTTCCATGGAAAGCATTGGTGGGGGTGTCAAAGGAAAATCAAAGAAAAAAACAGTGTGTGCAGAATTAAAAATTTTTACCCTGAACACTTTGAGATGAGCTAAGTCCAGATACATAGATGAATTTGTAAAATAATTATTAGACCGCATGGATAACTTTAACCCTGCAAAAATATTTAAATTGGTTCTTGCAAGTAGTGGGGATTGATGGGTCCCATCAAGAGATTGGACCCCGGAGAAGAGTCCATCAAGAAAATCTGCCCATCATGAATTTATCAAGTGAGGTAAACTGCCCATCAAAACATAATTTTCCCATCATTCATGCACTGGTCATCACAAAGGAGAAAAAGTGCCAATCAATAAGGTTTTATTAAAAAACTTTGGTACAACTTAGCCATAGTGGTCCTGTCTGGAATTCTGAGTATGAAATAAAAAGAATAAGCAAGGCAACACAATTAAATAATAATACAATGTTCTTTTTTCTCATGAATTCCCTTATTTCTTTTCATTTTTAGTCTATAGCAATTTTTTTAGTAGTTTGTTTCAGCCAATGGCTGTTTCAAATTCATCAAGGAATGAAAAGTGCCATTCTAAACATAATTCACTGTTGCCTTTCTTTTATGAGTACTCTTATTTCTTTTCATTTTAGTTAAAAAATATTTGAAATAAATGAGCAAGGCAAAGTAAGGCAATTCAAAGCAATGAAAATATAATGTACTTATTTACTTTTTTTTTCTTCATGACTTCTCTTATTTTTTTTCATCGATAATTAATGAAATTTTGTTTGACTCAAAATTTTGGCTTTTTACTTTCTTGCGAAAACAAGAAAAAAATTTCTAACATCAATTTTTATTTTTTATCTTCATCTTCTCTTTTAATTTCCACAAAATGGAAATGGTTGTTTGATTTTTCCCTTTTCCTAAATCGTAAAAAGGACAGGAATCGAAATAGAATATAACTTCACGTTGTTATCAAATTTTTCTAGTTTTCAAAAAACAAAAACAAAAACAAAAGAAATAATTGATAATTAAAAATGGAAGGAAATAAGAGAATGATGTGCTAATTATGTTTTGATGGACAGCTTTCAGCCCTTGATAAATTCCTGATGGGCAGATTTCCTGATGGCCAAATTTTCAGGGTCCAATCTCTTGATGGGCAGATTTCCTGATGGGCACTTACATGGTTACAGTGATTAATAATAGCAATTACAATAACAGTTACATGCATAATAGATGAGTTATATGTGGTAAGGTGGTTTTTTCTCAACAATCTGATGACCAATGTCATTTGGCAGCATGTCGTATTGGGGGTGATAAATTGAAAATTTTGGAAAAAGGCTAATCAATGAATCACTAATTTCTCTTGCCTTTTGTTGGAAATCTAAGTGTGAAATGTGAAGAAATAAGCAAGACAAAACAATCTAAAAAAACAATTTATTTGAAGCATTCATAATACAATGTACATATTTCCTTTTGTGTCTCTTTCATGAATATTCTCTTTCATGAAGGTCCAAATTTTCAAAAATGGGGGTGGACACAAACTCAGGGATCAGTTATCCAAAAACTTATATTGAAAATTGAACCTTATTTCTAGAACTTCACTCTGAAAGGAAGTTTTAAAAAAAAACAAAGGACATTTTCCCTATTCATTGAGGGGAGTGTGTGTGGAAAATTTCAAGTTTCCACTATGACTGGTTAGGACTGGGCAAAGTCCAGATACATAGATACATATGGATATCAGAACATATGAATAACGTAAATCCAACAACAGTATCTAAAACAGTGTTGTGGTTAAACCAGTGTTGCAGTGGTGTTTAATAAGTAAATATAAAAATCTGCTCTGTTGTATGTATGTATAAAGTGTAAGAGAGTATATAAATTATACTTGGACATTGAAAAACATACATATTACATAAATACCATAAATATATATTACTCTTGCTTGTAACTGAGTTGAATGGGTTGAATTTTAAATTTTAAAATGGGAAATGTTGTTATACAATGGCAATGAACAAAAAAAATACATAAGAAAATTTATGATTTTGTAATTTGAAAAAAAGATTCAAAATAGATTTAGAATCCATGAAAAAGGAATCAAATTAAATCATAATTATAGAGAAAAATTAACATCATAATTAAAAATGAAAGCAATCTGCCAAATCTAAATTTCACTTCATTTTCCTATTAAACTCAAAAATAATGAGCCAAAAGATAAGCACATTATCCGCTAATACGTCAAGCAGGAAGCCGAGGAAGACACTCGATTGGGAAATTAAAAAAAATAATTATCATCCAATTTAAAGAAGGGAATAAGTTGATGTAATTGCACTGGATCTACAGTTGTCCCATTCGTCTATTTCTTCAGTTTGAAATAAAAAAGGAAAAATAATGAAAGCTGTGAAAGGTTTGCCAAGTATGAAATATAAGATAGTAACAAGAAAACCACAAGGGACCGTTCATGAAATGGAAAAAATGCCATGGGTTGAAGATCAGATAAAAAAAAATTGTACCACCAAGCAGAACAATAATTCATAGAAATTCACAGCCAGTCATGGTTAGTTCAATGGATTTAGGAGAAAATGCAACTCGTATAACATTGGAGTCCAAAATTTCATTTGAAAGATATGGTTATGTATTTGTTTTTTATTTCATTGTTCAAATTTGTGGGGGACTAAAAGCTGTGATCCGAAAAAGATATTTTTTGTTTAGTTTTTTTGAATTGTGAGTCCAGTGATGGCAATGTCTAGATGTTTTCTTTAAATCTTTCTGTGATCCAAAGTTCAGTGTTGCCAATTCAAATGTTTTTCTTTCTCAATTTTTCGAGTTTGAGTATGATGTCCAGAATCAAAAATTAAAAAAATCAAATCTGAATCGTCAACATAGAAGAAAAGAGTAAAGGTGAAAATGCTCTATTTTTTTTTTTTATAGTAAATTGCATACAAACATGTCAGAAAAAATTTTGTTCAAGTTACAATCATTTTGAGATACAACTAGCCAGTCAGAATTGAACCTGATTGTAAGTCAGGGAGTACCCATATATATATATATATATATATATATATATATATATATATATATATATATATATATATATATATAACCAAACACTGAGAACCAACTTTGAATAGCAAAGATTTCCATGGAAAGAAAAATGCTCGGGATATCTCAAAAAAATAGAAAAAAATCACACATGGATTAAAGGGAGGACTAGAGTGAAAGATATTATACAAATAATCAAGCCACAAAGATGAAGATGAGCTGAACATTTAGCAAGAAAAAATGACAACAGATGGAACAGTCAAAAGCTCAACTGAATGGTGCACTGCAGGACAGTAAACACAGTAGAAAAAGACTAGACATAAGATAGAGGATGAGATAGAAAGGTTTGCTGGTAAGAAATGGCAAAGGTTAGCGCAATCAAAGTCACCATAGAAAGAGATCGGAAAGGAAATTGTTCAGTGATGGATATTTGATGGCTGATGATGATGATGATATATCTGGGGAAAATTTTTCTTTTATACGAGTGTGTATACATATATATATATATATATATATATATATATATATATATAAGCATATATATATATATATATATACTAGCACACATGCAAATATTCTTTCGAACCATGCTGTCTTGGAGAAATATGTGTGTGTGTGTGTGAGGGAATGTTTCATTAGTTATGCATTGAACCCAAATTAACAAGAAATAAAAGCACATACTTTAATCTCTAGGTTGCATGTTTTGCTATCTGTTAATATCATCAAAAGAATTAATCAGACTTGAACCTCTTTGCCTTGGCTAACAAAGTTAGAGGACCTATATGGGAGGCTGCACATGATAAGTCCCTGATGGACCATTTTTAAAAAGCTGATATTTTCATTATTTTCAATGCTACAATCCTCAGTTCTTATTTAATTTTGGAGTTTTGACATCCAATGAATCATAATTCTGCATTATGATTCATACGGTGTTCAAGCTTGAAATATGGAAAATAGAATTGTGAGCATTGACTGTAGCTTTGAAAATAACAAAAATATCAACTTTTTAAAAATGGTCTGTTGGACACTTATCATGTGCGGTCACCCATATGTATTCAATCGTGCTTGTCTATTTATCCACACAATATCTCCAAATATTCTCATCTGCATCAGACAAAAATTTTCTTCTTGCTATCTATGAATCATCTTTCCCATTTCTTATTCTTGGCTAAATTAGATATTTAGAATTATGAATCATTACCTGATGTTTTTTCCATCTGATTTCTTTCAATTATTTTTTAGTTTGCATCATTTCTTTCCTATGATATTAGGAACACTCAACCAAAACTGTCAACATAGGTTTCTTCAGTTTTCAAGTTGTTCTGGCTGGCTGGCTGGCTGGCTGGCAAGCTTGCTATGTAACATGTGCACAAGCTGCATCAAAGGAGCTAGAGGGCTGACATTTTCAACATTCACTCTTTATCATGCCTGGAAAAGAAGGAAAAAAAATTCCTTCCCTGAATAGGTTTTTGGTTGGGGTTTCAATTTGTAATGAAAGTTCATGCTAAATTAATCTCTTAGTTTGTGTCGAGCAGCATTATTGTTTGCTTTTTTTTTTTCAAATTCAAACTTTTTCAGAG
This sequence comes from Thysanoteuthis rhombus, assembly GCA_963457665.1. NCBI lineage: Eukaryota > Metazoa > Mollusca > Cephalopoda > Oegopsida > Thysanoteuthidae > Thysanoteuthis > Thysanoteuthis major. Next base: position 63,198,710 of record OY735207.1, read on the forward strand.
ATTGCTACCCAGCAAAATGTGAAAAAGTAACTTATCCATTGATTGCTCCCAACACAGCATGCTACCAAAAATTGTGGGTCAATGACAGTTTCTAGTTATTGCTCATTTCTATCATTGTACAATTCTTTTGGGGGGAAATTTATAAAAATGAGTCAAGTTGTTGTTGCTGATGACGGTGGTTATGTGTGCTGAAAATCTGAAGGTACCATGGAATGTCTGGTTGAAAATTTACCATAGACAGAGAACGATCTAGGGTGCCTGGTCCCCCAGGTAAGCTGAACTTTGGTACTCTTTAAAGTTGAGTATTATCGTATTTATCTACTTATGTTTTACAATGAGAGAAATAAATATCTAGGAATAAAAGTTTATTACAATAATCAGGTAAAAGAAAATAGTTCTGATTTTTTCTTGTTTTGATGGTGTTTTGAATTTTGTATTCTGCAAGTTCTGCACACTTAGAGCCTGGGGCAACTGCATGTGATGCTCAACCTCAGATTTTTATTGGCCTTTTTGGCATGGATTAAAGTGTAGTATCTGTTCCCCAGCAGAGCTGAGGCGCCAGTGCTGACACTTATCTGTCAGATGGGCCAGAGATAGTGTTGCGTAAGTCAATGATGATATACTGAGGTTGTGCATTACTATGTGCATTGGGAGCCTTTGGACTCATCCTTGGGCTCTCCCACTTTTACTCGGCCCAGCTAAGGGGGATCTGTTGCCCCGGGGCAGCACTGTCCCATTGCACTTAAAAGGATGGGTTGGGCTTGTCCTGACGCTTCCGTGACTGTGGTTGCCTAGCTATCAAAGTCACGTCAGCTGGAGCTATTTTTGATGGGTTGCTCTTATTTTCCCCTCTTAAAGCACTGACCTTGTATCAAATTTTGCTCTGGTGGGAGAGTAAATAAATAGATGCCTGTGTTGCTGGAATCTAGGTCTGGCACTGACTGTGGAACATTTTTGTGTTTGTCAGAAAACGCTTCCGAAGATAACCTCTAGGAATATAGTTGCAGTCAAGAAAAGAGACTGTGGAAGAAATGTTCATTGAAACTCTTTCTTGAATGTCCACAAGTGTACCAGCCAAGGGAACAGTGTATGGCCAATTGCCCTGCACTCAATTTGGAAAAAACAGTGCAAAGTTTTGGGTAAAAAATATCTTGCTCATTCTGCATCAACAGGGAGTTGCTATATTTCAAAATCATCATCATCATCATCATCATCATCATCATCATCATCATCATCAGCAGCAGCAGCAGCAGCAGCAGCAGCAGTCTTTTAACGTCCATCTTTGGACATAGACCTTCCCCTGAATTTGCTACAATTCTCTATCATGGGAGCCAGTGCTTTCTGAATTTGTCAAGCTCGTCTTTCCATCTAATTCTCTGCCAGCCTCGGTTTTGCACATGATCTCTGGGGATTCGTGTTGTGAGTTGCGAAAATACTTATTGCAAAAAGCCTCACTGGAGGGAGTGAAAAGCTGGTTGATCTCTTCATGTGTGTATGAGTGCGTTTGTGTGACCACAATACTATTGCTTTACATGTGGGTTTAAGCTTATTCCTTGGTAGACATCTACCTGTCCTTGACTGGTTTATCTGTCATCTTAATTTCAGTTGCTTTTTATTGCAACTCCAAGACTGCCAGTTGTGAATAAGCAAGGAAAGGTGTGTAGAAGTTCAAGTCTCGTCGGATGTTTATTCTTTGATCTGCGTTGCTGTTTGACAACTGCAGAATAATAGTCTGAAGGTTGCAATAAAAAGCAACAAATATCAAACTGAAAGAAATGCAAGTTAAAAAATCCATAATGGCAGGTCTGGTTAGTCAATCAATAGAAACTATTATACAACCAAATTCTTTAGGGTGGTAATCAAAATCAAAATAGGGTAATCAATCAATCAATCAATCAAGTTACTTCTCTCATCTTTTGTTGTGTAAATTTTTAAAAGTAAACATGAATCTTACCAAACACAAACTATAGGACTAATTGAGCATAAACTTACATTGCAAATTGAACCCCCCTCCTAAAAACCTATTATGAGGAGGAATTTTCTTTTAACAACTAAATGATATTCTTAGACTTACTCAGGAGTATATGTTCAAATTTTCACCCTTCTTTTCCTGTTTTGGTACAGCCTGTACACAGGATACACACATAGATAAACCAGCCAGCCAGCCAGCCAGCTAGCTAGACCAACTCAAAAACTGAATAAACCTATGTTGACAGTTTTGGTTGATGGTTTCTAATTGACAATGCTTCATTTTAGAATTTAAAAAAAAAGGTGTCTCACACACCAATCAGTTAGAGTAATGAGCTTGATTCTCACTGAGTGCTCCATCACTGTGGTTTGATGCCTGACTAAGCTGAGCCTCTTGCCATGCTAAGTAAGTATCAAAACTGTATTTGATTAAAATGATTCTGATTATGGACATCTCTCTGTTTATCAGTGGTTAGTAAGTTAGTCTCACAGACCATTACAGCTGTAGTGAGTTTGATTCACCATGTGCACCCCAAACTTGTAGCTTTATTTCAAACTAAGTTCAAATCACCAAGGGAAAGTTTGGATTTTACATATTGGTTTACAGTCCTCCTCATTTTTGTGAGGATTGTTCTTGTTATTGTGGGGAAGTCAACTTCAGACTTTGTACTGGAGTTTGACAAAAAAAAGAGAGGACTAGATTGAAGGAGAGTGAAGGTAAGAAAGTGAGAGAAGAAATGGAAGAAGAAGAAGAAGAAGAAGAAGAGAGAAAGAAAGAATATAAGACGGAAAGAAGGAAGAAGATGACAAGAAGAAGGAAGAAGACAGAAAGAAGGATGAAGAAGAAGAAGAAAAAGAAGAAGTAGAAGAAGATAGAAAAAAGGAAGGAGACAGAAAAAAAGAATAATAATAAGAAGACAGAAAGAAGGAAGAAGAAAAAGAATAGAGAAAGAAGAAGGAAGAAGAAGAGAGAGAAAAAAGAGAACAAAGAATTAAAAAGATGTTATGAACAAATTGATGGAAGCAGCCAGAAGAATAAATGAAAGAATAAGAGAAGAGGAAGGGAAGAGAGAAGGAAACTGAACGAATCCCAGAGAATGACGAGGAGCGAGAAGATCTGTGGGTTTGCTGAAGGCAGTTTCTCCAGTAACTCCCTACCGAACATACACAGCAACTTCATATTGCAGCCGTTTCAATCAAAGTTTCTTTTTCCTCTGAATTAGACGCACGGCCACGAGGCATCTTTTTTTTTCTTTTATTGTCTGAGAGAAAAACAAGGAATGGGAGATCTGCAGCAATGACATTGATCACAACAAAGAGAAAAAAAAGATTCCTGCCTCAAGTTATTCTTTTGAAACGGTGAGGACCCAAAAAATTGCAAGGATAGAAGGAACAGGAAGGAAAGGTTTGGCACTTTGAACTTTGACATGGCAAGGATTCCTTACAAAATGCAAAATGGTGGAGGACCTTTAACCTGCCTTCTTATGTCTTTCATACAGAGGCTTAAGGGGTCTATACCAAGATACCTATACGTGCTTTGTTTTGTTTTTTTCATTGGATGTTCCCTGCAACCACATACATATTATACGTAGATATTCATATGTACATGAATATATAAATGTATAACTCAATGTATATGTTTCCATATGCATGAGTATGTATATACATATATATATATATATATATATATATACATATAAATATATGTATATATTATGTGTGCGTATATATATATATATATATATATATATATATATATATATATATCAACAATACTATGTTATTTTGAAATAATTTTTATAAAAAAGTTGTGCAGTTGAAATTTTTGATTAATTGTGTTATTTCAAATACTGCGTACAAGAGGAAATTTTTAACATAATTAGAAGAATGCTGAATTTCATTCACCACTTTTGAAAAATGGATCTACTATGAAATACTTGTTGAGTGTTTTCTCTCTCTATTTTCTGTGTATACATACATACATACATACATATATATATATATATATGTGTGTGTGTGTGTGTGTGTGTGTGTGTGCGCATATACACATATATACACAAATACATATTATGTCTGGATAGTATTCAAAGATTTTTTAATATGTTGAGAACCAGTTTCATGGCCTTGATGTAACTTAGCAACTGATCAAAGGGGACCTTACATGTGTGAAGAGACACTCTCCCATTGAATGATTTTGTATACTGTGTGACTGTCGCTTTTACAATGACTGAGTCATTCTTCACATGCAGGATTTTTTTTCTTGAATCATCACATCATTGAGATCTGCCAGTCCCCAGAACCCTCCTTGTAGTTTAGATTTGTCAACCTGTGGCTCCAGGCTTTTTGCTATTGAAAGAGAAGACATTTCAAACTGTGAAATTTTTTTCCATATCAATGTATTCATTAGATATGCAATGTTTTTAGATATATATATATATGTGTATATATCATCAGCAGCACTTATAAGTCCACTGCACTTTTCCATCTCCTTCCATCATAATCATTGCCATGTCTTACCGGAAAACTTTTCCATCTCATCTCTCCATCTTGTGTCTGGTCTTTTCTTACTGTGTTCACTGTCTAATAGGTATCAATCTGTCAGCTTTTGTTCCTTTTTCTAGCTATGTACCTTGCCCATCTCCATTTTTGTTGTTAAATTACTTGTACTTTATTCTTCACCTCGGTCCTCCCTCGTATTCATGTTCATCTTTTCTATTCATCATCATCTTCAGTATTTTATCGTCCGTCATTGGATATAGACCTTCTCAAGGATTTACCACACCTCTCTATCATGGGCGTCGCAGAGCCAATATTTCCTGAACCTGTCAAGTTTGTCTTGTTATCTTATATTCTGCTGGCCTCCGTTGCACATTTGATCTCTGGGGAGCCATGTTGTGAATCGTGATGTCCCTTGTTTGTCTGCCATTCTTGCAACATGACCAGCCCATTGCCATTTTAGTTTTCTTATGGTTTCTATGATATCTCGGACTGCTATTTTTCCCCTAATATAGTGCTGTCTTGCGATCACGCCATGTGATGTTGAGCATGATTCTCTCATGTGCACATTACATGGTTCTCAGTTTGAGGCTCAGTCTCTTGGTTAGGTTCCATGTTTCAGCTCCATAGGTGACTACTACAAAGATTTATTCTTAATATTGCTCTTTCCATTAACCTCTATATAGTTCTGAATTGATTTTTGAGTGGTTTTTGTAAGTTCCCAAGTTTCTCACATGTACATCATAACTGATTTTATGCATTGATTGTATATTTTACGTTTTAAGCATATTGAAAATTTGCTTTTCAATATGTCTCTATTTATACCTTATGCCTTAACCCTATTTTTTGGTTTTCTCTATTTAGATCACTCAACATGTTTTATAGATCATCCACAGTTCCTGATATTAATGCAATATCATCTCAGTACCTAAAATTGTTCAGTAATTCTCTGAGTATATTTATTTCCTCATTTTTCCGAGTCTGTTTTCTGAAAAGTGCTCTCAAGGCTCGCTGTGAAGATTTTTGGTGATATTATATCTCCTTGTCCTACTCCTTTCCAATCTTTATTTTGTTAATATCTTTATGAAGTCAAATTATTGCAGCATCATTCTCATATATATTTTCAATTACTTATATACAATTTTCGTTTAAACCTTGTTTTCATATTGAGTTGAAGACCGCTGTATGTTCTATTGAGTCAAAGGCCTCTTCATAATCTACACATGCTAAAGAAAGTGGTCTGTTGTATTCTGATGTCTTTTTGGTTAGCTGGTTCAATATATGTTGATGGTCAGTTGCTGAACGACCTGTTCTAAATTTTGCCCGTTCAGGTTGGTTACCAAGAATTGTGTGAATAGATGTACTAATCCTTTGTGATAGACCTCTCTCGTATATTCTAAGAGATCTATCATTATGCAATCTTTGCTTTGGACTGTTTATACTTCAAAGTGCAAAATTCTGTTTTTATATCAAAAGACATCCCTGTTCTCTATCGGTCAGTTGAACTCTTATTCCCAAGGCATAGAGGGTCCCTACTTTTGGTTATTTTGCCATTTCTGTCTTCTACTGCAAGCATCTATTGTTTGCAAGTGTGCTCTGAGATTTGAGCACATTTCTAGCTCTTCCCTATCCTTTACAATCCCCTCTAGGTTTTTCTACACACCAAAAGTAAACACCAGATTTATGTGTTAACTTCAAAAAGTTTTGATTGGAGAGTTTTATGATGACATCAGTGAGGTAATGAACCAGGAGAAGACAAATTTCACAATACTCATGGGAACCTTAAAGGCTGAGGCAGGGGAAGAGGAAAGATGAGGAAACAAGTGTAGGAAAATTTGGGGTGGGAGAGAAAAAACAAGAGAGGAGACATGCTAGTGAATTTCTCAGATGGAATAACAGAACATGAAGTTGACTTCATCATAGCCAATTGAGTTGATAATCTCAAAGGTGTCAAGTTGAATAAAAATTTGATTTTGAAATGGAAAGGAATAAAATGATCATTAAGGAGAAAACATGCCCAGTAAAACAAAGAAAATTACTGATTTCCAGATAGCAATAAAAAAACAGATTTCAGGCTTTGTGAAATATGAAAGTAACATAAAGGAAAAGATCAAAAATACTTGAAGCATTTGTTGACTTCAAGAAGGTCTTCGACTCAGTTGAAATCCCTGAAAGTTATTGATGCTATTATCCAATCAGGCCTAGACCTAATATATGTCAGTTTTGCAACATATCTACTAACATAGCAATCCCTTTTATCAGGTTACATCAAGACTTTTTGCTCTTTTAGTTTGAAAAATGGGTAAGACAAGGTGATACCAGTTCACCCAAACTCTTCAGAGTCTGTCTCAAGTTGATCTTCCAAAACCTAGACTGGGCAAATAGAGGAATCAAAATTCACAGCAGATACCTAGACAAGATGAATGAAGAAAGCAAGGAAGTTAGTCTTCACATAAACTTCAATTGAACAAAAGTCAAGTACAACAAACATATTGAAGACAAAGACACAATGATCAAAATTGAAAATACGGAGCTAAAATAAGTAGACCACCACATCTACTTAGGACAAAGAATTTCCATGAGATCCCCAAAAGAAGAAGAAATTAGGCAAAGAATCACTCTGGGTTGGCAAGCCTTTGGTAGAGCCAGCTCAACCTTTCAGAACAAGAAAATCCCATGGGTTGGTTTATACCTCAGACTGCATGCAAACCAACTTATGATATCATCTTTAAGAAAACTAATTACATAGAAAAAACTTCTTCAAGTCGAACATATCCATCTGATGAATGTGACAATTTTTCTAAAGTAACCTTAAAGATAATTTTTCAATGTCGCATCAAGCCTCCATCAAATATTTTTCAACACTTATAATTATCAAATAAAATATTTTTATATACATGGTGGAAATGAAACCACTTTCTAGCAGGTTACAACATCCCGAAGGGTGATTCTGTTGATATGCTTAAACAATTTGTGGCATAGCATTCCATGTTTGATCCACCCCCAACTACTAGCAGTCAGACAAATGGACCAGGGCCAAATGTTTTCCCCTTTCCTTGGTTCCAGTCAATACAATGATTTTTCATACTGACATATGATATATATATATATAGTTTGTATATCATTTTTTACCTGGTGGAGTGTATATATACTTACATGTACTATGTATATGAATAGATAAATAAATATATGCATATGGTCAGTTTGTGGATATGAGTATGAATACGCACAATAACTGACCATTTCATCACTCAAGATCATAATCCTAAAAAGTCCACAATTCTTTACAAATGTTTATAAGATCCTATCTAACCTTTGTTCAAGTCCTCTAATTTTAATTTTTTGAATATTTTTTATATGTATATATATATATATTTAGAATATATAAATTCAATTAAACGATACTGATTCTTGACATTGTTAAAATATTCAGACTTTGTTACTCACACGTATTGATAATGTAAAACATTATTGCTCAAAAAAACAGTATATTTTGAATATTGTTTCATTTGAACTTACCAATTTAAGGAAACCAAAAGGTGAAACACGCCAGTGGAATAAATTTTGATTCACATAAACTTATTGTTTTCTTTCTTTATTGTTAAATAAATTCATATGTATATGTATATGTAATTTAGTTAAAGTTTCTAAGGTCAAAACCTAAACTTACTAGTGTTTTATATATATATATATATATATATATATATATCTTAGTCTTATTCCTAACATTGCTCTTTCCATCACTGTTTGTGTTATTTTGAGTTTGTTTTCAAGTGATTTAGTTGATTTTCATGTTTCACATCTGTGTACCATAGCTGGCATTATACATACATTGTACAACTTCATGTTTCAAGCGTTTTGGTAAGGTACTTTTCAATATGTCTCAATATTTACTAAAATGCTTTCCAACCAATTGTTATACAAGTAAGGGAATGCAGACATAAGATGGAGAGTTGAGAGAGAAAGGTAAGACATGGCAGAGGTTTGCACAGTCGTGGTCAACATGGGTGGAGCTGGGAAAGGCCTTTGGTTTGTCAAGCTGTTGTTGCATTGGTTGACTGTTTCTAACAATGGAGAATGAAGTAAACAGCAAAGTTATATCACATTATCAGCAGCATTTTAGTGTCTTCTGACATAGACCTCCCCACCCCAAATTTCAGCAGACTTCTCTATCATGAGTGACACAGAGTCAGTATTTCTCTGAATTCATTTAGTTTGTCATGCCATCTTATTTTTATGAGCCACAGTTTGGCATATGATTTTTGGAGATCCATGTTGTGCACCATGATGTTCAGCAGTTGTCTGCCATTCTTGCAACATGACCAGCCCATTGCCATTTGTTTTATAATGGATTCTATGATATTTCTGTTTCCCATCTTTCCTCCAATACACTGTGCTGTCTTGTGATCTCTTCCTGTGAGGTTGAGCATGATTCTCTCATGTGCACGTTGTATGGTTCTCAGTTTGTGGGTCAATCTTTTAGTTAGGTTCCATAGATCTGAGAGACTGGAAGGAAGGATATTATACAAAAAAAATCCATCAAGAAAAATGATGGGCTGGACATATCCTAAGAAGACATGAAAATAGATGGAGCAAAAGATTAACTGATTGGTGCCCATTTGACTACATTTAACAGGAGAACACCACGCACAAGATGAAGATATTTGCTTGTAAAATATGGCGGAGTCCAATAAAGTTACAGTCGTCATGGAGGGAGATGGGAAAAGCCTTTGTTCAGCTGTGGACTTATAATGGATGATGATGATGATGATGATGATGATGATGATGATGATGATGCAAATGTATATATGGTAACACGTAGCCTGACGTGTGATCATTGACTAAATTTTGATCTTAAATTTTTGCTGTATACCATCAAATCTATGTGAATGATATTTACCACGGAATTCAGTGCATCACCGAAAAAAAGGTCATGTTCAAAGAAAAATATTTGATGTGCAAAATGAATACGTTTTTCATCACAACGCCATGGCTTGTAAACTTTGGCTAAATTACATATTCAAATTGTACTATATTTATTTGATTTTAAAATCAGTCAAAATTTTTTTTGTTGCCAAATCTGTAGTGTCATGTTTGTGTCTCTGTCTCTGTCTCTCTCTCACTCTCTCACAACCTTTCAGTTTCCATTGTTGGAAATAGACCTTCCCCAAGATTTGCCAAACCTCTCTATCATGGGCATTGCGGAGTATATTTTCTGAATTCATCTAGCTTGTCACACCATCTAACTTGCTGTTGATTACAATTTTGTACAAGTTCACTGCAAATCCGTGTTATGAGTCGTGATGTCTAGCAGCCATCTGACATTCTTGCAATATGTCCAGCCCATTGCAATTTGAATTTAGGAATGCAAAGATATTATGCACATATATACTTAGACACATATACATATACAATTACGAATATTTTTTCGTAGAAAGACGCAGGTGAATATATTTTTTATTTACAACCATGTATATCAGTATGTATGTAAAGGCACAATATTTACACATTCACAAAATGATTTATGTTCATTACCTGTATTCATGCACCTGCCGAAACAGGTGTCTTCGGCAGTGCCGAGCTCGATATAAGCATTTCTGAATAATCATATATTTAAGATGAAAGACTCCGAAAATGCCTGAAAAATATCTACAATAAACATTTAGGCACAGGCAGGAACGCATGGGAAAAGACATTGTTATATTGAAGAGATATCTGTTTGTTAACTTGAAAGACATCGAATTATATTTTCCCCCCAGAGACAAATCTCTGGGCCACCTCCCTGAAAAATGGGAGGAAGTGGAAAATATCAAAGAGATTTCTTTGGAGAGGGTAGAAAAAAAGGATGTAAAATACAACAAAATGAATCCTGGGAATACAGGAAGACTGAATATGTAAAAACGAGGGGGAAGTAAAAAGAAGATTATTAGTAGGGAAAGAAAAAGAAATAACATGGCCGACAGGTGATGGTTACAGGGTTTGGTTGGAATATTTCAAGAGGATGTTGGAGACATTGATTAAAAGGATTTTTATCAAAGGGAGTTAGAAGTAAAATCCTTAGAAGCTGAATGGGAATATCTGAGGAGAAAGGGAATGCTGGGAAGGCACTGCTAAATAATAATAAAGAAAAGTAGAATAGTTGGATTATATAATAGCAAAAAAAGGAAAATATACTTGGGGGAAAAAAACGGAATCGAAAGAGTGACAAGAAATTGTTTGAAAAAGAAGAGAAAATTGGTAGAAATTGAAGAGGAAAGAAAGCAAAACAAAGAAAAAACTGGAAAAATAATAAAAAATGGGAAAAAATAAAGAATAAGTGACAAGATAAAAGCAAAGAGTTGAAAAATAAGAGGCTGCTGAAAGGAGGAATGAGCAAAAAAGATGAACAAAGAAATATCTGCTTAGTCACTGAATAGAAACCGTCACACAGTCAGCGTCTTTCGGGAGCATGCTGTGTACTCAATCAAAAAATTGGAAAAAGGGGGGATCAATCAATGAGTTACATCTCTAACTTTTTGTTAGGCAAGGATCATTAAAACTGTCTGAATTTTCAAAAAGCAATTGTGAATGCTGCAGGAAACAAACTAAAGGATCAATTTAGAATAAACTTACATTGCAAACTGACACCCCTCCCCACTAAAAATTTATAATTTTGAAACTATAGTTGGATATATTCATGTTGGAAAGTGAACTGTTTGTAGAAATTATGGTTCTGGATAATTCTAGTATTTCTTGTTGAAGAATGGGGAGCGCAAAGATGTTGGGAGACAATGGATTTTGCTTCCATATGGTTTCATGTTAACAGCGACGTCACTGGAAATGTTGATGAAGGAAGAGAGATGGATAGAAAACATGCACGCCAAGTACAAAAGTGGACACAGTTATCAAATAGAGTACAAAGAAACAAATATTTCAATGTGAAAAATGAGAGATACGTTTAATGCACAAAAGAAAAATGTAAATGAAATACATGGAACGGATACACTAATACATTCGATTGTGTAAAGAAGAGAAGTGTAGAGACCTGTTAAGTTTAGGTTATGCCTATGTGTAAGAATGAAATATAGGATAGAATAAGAATTTAAGGGACATGTGGCATAAAAGATCCAATGCTGTTTCGTCTTTCTATCGAAGAGAGCCTGGTGAGTCATGTCCCTAATGATGAGTGGTAGAGTTGGCCGAGCTAGATTAGAAAAAGATAGTTAGTCAGGATAGGTGCAAGAAGGAGATAAAAGGGGCAAAATAATGAACGCAGTGTTTGTGTAGTTGCCAAAAATAGTAGTTGTAGTGTTTGCATTTAATAGCTATGAAGTTCTTGTAAATACTCACATTGATTGAGGCGAGTGACATGACAAAAGTTATAATAGTCATGACCAAAAAGCAACTATGCTGACTGCAAGTTTAAGGAGGGATAGAGAAAGATAATCGGCTTGAGATGCCATGGCTAAAAAGGTGAAAGTTAACCAGTTTGAGGACCGGGGCAAAGCGATGTTTGATCACATGCATTCAGAGGTTTCAAAAAAGGGTATTCAAAGAAAGTGACATTTTAGATACTCAACTAAAAGAAAGGTTTCATGTCAAATTCTTGACTGAAAATATAAGGGTTGCCACACTATCATAAAACGTTCTTTGTGAACATAATGAGTGAAGGTATGAATATTCAGGTCTCTAACTCCATTGATGGAACCCATACATGTTATACATACATACATAGACAGGAACACCAACTCGAAACCTGAAGAAATCAATGATGATTGTTATGGTTGACAGTGGTTAATACCAAAAAAAAAATAAGGAGGAACAAGAGAGAGATTAAGGGGACAAAAAGTGAATGAAATGAAGAAAGAAAATTTAAAGAAGATTTAAGGAGGGAGAAATAAAAACAAGGGAAGAGGAAGAAATTGGTGACAGGAGATGATTAAATGAAGAAATTATAAGAATGAAAAACAGCAAGAATGAAAGGTTAGAAAAAAAATGAATGAATCCTCCTTTCGAAGAAGGACAAGAAAAATCAAGAAGGAGTAAGGATTCTGAAAGAGACACGGAAAATGAGAAACAAAGGGGAAAAAATTAGTGATAAGACAAACAGAAGAAGCATTAATCCAGGTAATTTCAACTTTTTTTTTTACAGAAAAAAAATAAATACCTTTTAATTTGATCAAAAGCTCCTTTCATCAAAATAAGGATTTAAAACAACTATTTTTTTTATAATCAAAAGTTTGTGAAATCAAACTTTAAAAAAAAAAAATATGTAGTTCCAATTCAATCTGAACTTGATTTAATCAAAACAAGCATATAAAACAACTATTTTTTGTGATCAAAAGTAATCAAATTGAAATCAAATTTTTTGTAAGAAAAATAAATTTTGCCAATTAAGCAATTTTATCAATTTGGCATAATATATATATATATATATATATATATATATATATATATATATATATATATATATATATATATATATATATATATATATATATATATATATATATATATATATATATACATATATATATATATATATATATATATATATATACATATACATATATATATATATATATATATATGTATATATATATGTATATATATATATATATATATACATATATATATATATATATATATATATATATATATATATATATATATACATATACATATATATATATATATATATATATATGTATATATATATGTATATATATATATATATATATATATATATACATATATATATATATATATATATATATATGTATATGTATATATATATATATATATATATATATATATATATATATATATATATATATATGATAATTATAAAGACGTTTCAGTTGGAACTTTAATTTTGCTCTACATGATGTTAATTGGTAGCAAATTGAATCGCCTTAGATCATGGAATTAAATAAATGAATAAATTAGTTTAATAACAAAAATAATTATGCCAAATGATCATAAAATGGAAAAATGAGTAAAATAAGTGCTTTCTCAAATTCCTGCCAAACCCTGTGTCATTAGCTGACTTGGTAAGGGCAGAATCTACTCAAAAGGCTGCCACCAAGGTGAATGTAAGTTCAATCCCAGCACAACACTTATTTCTTTATTTATTTACGTGATGTAAGTCAGATCCATTCACAATCGAGTGCCATTGATGCCAACAAAATTCAAATCTCAACTGTGTCTTTATAATCATCGCATTTTGTCGGATACAAATTGCTAGCATGTGATTATATTGTGATAGCTCTCATATCAGAATTCATTTTCTAACATTGGATATGGAAAAAAATTTGCAACAGCTTTAGAATATTATACTTTTTAATTTCAAGAAAAGTAAAATGTGATTCAAAGCAATAGAAAAGATCTGGTTTGTCACTCAATAAAAACCATCACACGATATCTTTTGTCTGCATGCTGTATTGGTGGTGATCAATCAAATAATTGTGAAAAGGGGTGATCAATGAATAAGTTATGTTTCTAGCCTTTAGTTTGATCATTGAAAAAAAAAATTTTGTCTTAATCAAGCTTGAATGCTGCTGGGCCCAAACTACAGACCAATTTAGTAAAAGATTACATTGTAGATTGAATCCACCACTAAAACCCTATTTGGAAGGGGACTCAAAAGAAATTTCTTTCAAGACATAATAAGAAGTAAAAGTTTAAATTTTCAGCCTCTACACAATATATACACACATAATCAGACCAACTTGAAAACTGCAGAAACCTATGTTGACAGTTTTAGTGAAAGTTTTGGTTCAATGTTTCTAAAAAAGGTTTTTGAATCTTAAGGTGAAAATTAATGCAAACATATTTACATCATAATTTTCAAAAACCAAGCACCATTGTGACCATTACATCTATGTAGGACAATGAATCCTCAAGAAATCCTCAAAAAGAGAAGAAATCAACAAATCATTCTTGGATGACAAACTTTCGGAAGAGCTATATCAGCCTTCAAGAACAAGAAAATCCCACTAGCTCCGTATATATAAAGCAGTAGTCAGGGATATCATAGAATCCATTAGAAAACTCAAATGGCAATGGGCTGGTCATGTTGCTCAAATGTCTTAAAACCATTGGACATCATGATTCACGACATGGATCACTAGAGATCATATGCAAAACTATAGCTGGCAAAATATAAGATGGTATGACAAACATACAGATTCAGAAAGTATTGGTTCTGTGAAGCCCATGATAGAGGTTTTGCGAATCCTGGGGTAGGTTTATATCCAAAGACAGATTTTGACGGATTATGAAATGTATGAAAACATTACATCTGATTCATCTCCAATGTTTATAATAAACTATTAAATAAAGGTGAAATTCAGAAAAAATTTTCAGGTTTTTTTGTTGAAAATTCTTACTTTTTTAGCAATCACAACTCAGTAAAAGACGAAAGAAGTAACTTATTCATTGATCATCTATTTTTCCATTTTTTTTAATTGATCATCTCCAACATGCTGCCAAAAGACCTTGGTTGCTTGTCAGTTTCTATTGAGTGACAAACCAGACCTGTTTTCTCTTTCTTTGTAGTTTAATCAACCCTTTTTCTACCATCTCTATTTCTTAACCCAGACTTTCAAGTCCTCTTCCCCCCACCCCATCTTTTCTCTACATTGCCTGTGGCTAGTCATTTTAATGGGATTCAGTATGTCCACCCGATGCAGAACAACTCTCTTGAAAAAGAACACAGCTAGAGAGGAGAAAAAAGAAGAAAGAAAATGCACCTTGATCTCATTTTAAACAGAAGACATAGCAAATTGCTGTAATTAAATGGCAGAATCACAGACAAAAAATAAATAGACAAAAAATGAGTAAAAAATTGACAAATAACAAACCTATACAGAATTAAAAAAAACGGAGAAACTCAACAGGCATGTTGTATTATTGAAGAACTTACCAGAACACTCAAAGACTTGCCATTCAACCAAGTCTCTGGGTCAAGTTAGAAGAGTTTTTTTTTCTATCCTCTTTTATATACTCTTCTTAATTGAATAGAAAAGATCAAAAAGTTTGAATAAGAACTCTTTCCTTTTTTGAATTTGTTGCTGTTATATACCAATCTGGACATTAATTGGTAAGATTTTGAAATAATTGTACATTTTCTCTTACTTTCCTTGTTATAGAATTCTCATTGTTTTGCTTCTTATTCGTGAGTATAAACCAGTGGTGTAGTGCTGTAGGAACATGTGGGAACAACGTTCCTTTACTTTTACTCTGAAGGGAAAAGGACATTCCCTTACCGTCTACATAATGCTAGAATGTTCTATTTGAACCATTCACTGATAAGAAAAATTAGCCAGCATATGTCTGAATATTCATCCCATTTAGCTTCAACAAGTCTCTTAACTTAAATTAAATTTCTTTGGGAAGAGAAGGGGCTTAAAGCTCTCCCCCATACCCAAGAGCTGGCAGCCTTGTGTTCCTACATTTTTTTTTAAGCACTACTCAGCGGTTGCAAGGGCTGATTGGGCTGTCGTGACACTAAGCAAAATCCTTGTGGGGTGGTCAGTCAGTGGGCCGGTACTGCCTGGTGCCTAGTCAGTAGGCCAGGGATTTTCAAACTGTGCACTGCAGTATGGTGGTGTGCTGCAACTGCCTCCCAAGTATTCCACATAAATTTTTTTTGAAATATGTAAACATGAATTCTGATCTCTGAGCATGTTCAGTATTATATCTACCTGCTTCCTCCACAGTATTGTGGTTTCATCCATGGATTTTGAGAGATTTCCACCTTTTCCAAGTGATAGATAAATGTAAAGGAGAATGATGTAAAAAAAAGTATTCTGATGTAAAGTTTTGTTCACTGACTATTGAAATGTCTTCCCTTTAAGTGTTCAAAAATGTAGGGAGATATTTTTTACCCCTTCAAACAGTTAAAAGTAAAGCGAAATTTTTCCTCCTTTGAGGCATCAAAAAAAACTTTCCCTTTCAAAATAAGTTGGTGGAGAGGGGTGGTCAGCTTGCTGTTAACAAAATTATGCAAAATAGGTTCCATAGTTTATGTCCTGTAGAATCCATGCTTACCTAAAAACGTATCAGCTGCATAATACATTAGTTAGGCGTGTACATATTTTTGTACTCTTATGTTGAGAACTATACATCACAGAGCCAAAACAATGGCATAATTGAAATCAGCCAGTCTTAATTCTTCTATAGCATACATTCTAGGTTTTATTTAGCGAAAATAAAGTTGTCATTCACGCTCACATTATAAATGTCTATGTTGGATTCTCCCCCAAACTATAACACTTGGAACCATAACCGCATCATTTGAGGAAGGTTTTTGTACTATTCATTTGAGCCTACATATACCAGGGGTTCAAATTCTGAAAAAAAAAAATTGTTTTCAAATTTTATCTGATTTTTGACAAAGATTAGTAACTTTATTTTGAATTGGAAACAGTTTCTGAGTGCCTTTCATTTTTTTGGAGTACATTTTTAGAAAAAGAAAAATGCTGCATTTGACATTGAAAGAATTTCTTGACTAAAAAATTCCATGGTAGGTATTAATGCATATTATCAATTTATATCTCTCTCTTAATGCATTTAATTAGGTTTTCATCAACTGATTTCTGTGATATATATATATGGAATTCTTCAAAGGGTCAGAAGTGAAGGGGAACGTTTTCCCATTTAAAGATCTAAGGAGAAAGGAGCTCCTCCCCACTGTATAAGTCAAAAGTGGACAAAAACTCAGCTTTTTTAGAGATCAAAAGTGCAGGGAACCCTTCATCATTTTAAGAAGGTCAAAAGTGAAAGGAAACTTTTTCTCCATTCTTTGTGGTTGGGAATTAAAGTAACCTTACCTTCCTTAAGGGTTCAAGAGTGGAGGGAATTCTTCCCCTTTAAGGGGGCAAAGAGAAGGAAAACTTTCCCCATCCCTGTTAAGGGATCAAAAGTAATGGGAGACTATAAGGACTTGGAAGAGGAGGTAAGCATTTTTTCACCTTTAGATGCCATTGAAGGGCACTTCAGATAGTAACTACAATTTACCAAATGTCTGTCCATGTTCATGAAACTCAAGAACAGCCTGAGGTACAGCCACCAAATTTTCTGAAATTACTCATGGGACTCTGGAGCAGCTTCTAAGCAAGTTATTTTTTTTCCCAACACTTTCCAAGTCTTTAGTGGGGATTTCGATTTACATTTTAAGTATTATGGTAAATTGGTTTCTTCTGTGTCCAGCAGAGTTCACGTTTACCTAAAAATGTACAATCTTATGGTGGAAGTTTTTGTAGACAATTAGTGAAATACAGGCTGGGTGAATAGGTACTTATTCATGGATATTTTTTAGGGAATATTGCCACTTGTCAGACATAAATCGTTGATCTTCTAATATATATATTGTGAACATAGTGAACACAGATATATACATAAATGTTCATGCCTACAATGCCAGAATGGTAGAGTGAGTAATATGTGGGCTTTCTTGAAATTGTCATCTTAGCTAGCTTGGATGGTGAGAGCAGAGCTGCGTTTAGACTGCTTCCTTGGTGGACGCACCTTTGGGTCCTACACGATGCTCATCTACTTATTTACTTTAGTGATCACCAGCTGTTCTATTTGCTACTAGGTAGCACTACTTGCTAATGGTTTATACCAAAACAAAAGTATAATTC
Source organism: Thysanoteuthis rhombus (assembly GCA_963457665.1). Classification (NCBI taxonomy): domain Eukaryota; kingdom Metazoa; phylum Mollusca; class Cephalopoda; order Oegopsida; family Thysanoteuthidae; genus Thysanoteuthis; species Thysanoteuthis major. Next base: position 63,216,802 of record OY735207.1, read on the forward strand.
ATGCTTGTATATCATTATTATTATCACACATACAAAATTATATATATATATATATATATATATATATATATATATATATATATATATATATATATATATATATATATATATATATATATATATATATATATATATATATATATATATATAATTTTATTCACAGTGCAAATCAGGGATACAATATGACATAACATAATGCAATATCAGATGCATGATGGGTTTATTTCATTGAGTGCTCGATACAGGGCAGAAACATAAACATGTTTGTGTAGTGAGTCCCCATCCTACTACATATATATATATATATATATATATATATATATATATATATATATATATATATATATATATATATGATATTATTAATTAAATAATCGTGTCATCCACAGACAGCTGCTTTGTTGTATTACAACTCTTCAGTGTGTCAAGAGACTATCCATTATCCCATCCAGTACCACGAGGTGGGATCGAAACCTTTGCTTCAGACCCAGAGGTTAGCATCTTTTCTCTGCCCCACGCAGAACTGGACAGTCAGTAAGGTTGAATTTAAGCAATATATTTATTCATGCATATACTCCCCACCCACCAGAGTGCTCTATTCCTAAGTTGGAAGAGCATTGCATAAGCTTATAATGAATGAGTTACCTCACTTAAAGAGTGCTCAACCTTGAATGAGGGAGCGTTAATTATAATATATATACATATATGTATTTATATATATATATATATATATATATATATATATATATATATATATATGTACATGTATATATGTATTATTAATAATGGATATTTCATTCATCATCAGTCTCTCTTTTCAACATTACCCCTTTTTAACATTAGCCCCCTTTTTCAACTTTCCCCCTTTTTTTCATCTTTAGCCTTCCTTTTGATATTAACCCCATTTTTCTTTGGATTCTTTTGATACTATTTTCCTAATTTTGAAACTTTGAACATATATTTTGGTCTTTGAACCTCATGTCATATTTGGATTTGATTGCTTTCAATTTCAAATTCAAATTAACCGATAGAAACAGAAAAAAACTCTTGATGGAATATCTTTGATCTGCCGGCTAAAAATACAAATCAAAAATCAACTATCTTGTTATGTTCAACTCTGAGTCTGTTTGTCGAGAGCCATTCAATGGACAGTCTGAAGTTTTAAATTGGTATATCCGTGGACGATAGCTTGATGGTTATAGTTTAGTGTGTAGAATCACAATGGACACGGTTCAATTTTTAGGTTTTCTTGGCTGTTGGAGCTTCATTAGGAATGAATGAACCAGGAAAAAGAAAGAAAGAGCGTAGAGACGTTCAGTGACACTGAGGTCAGAATAGCTACACTTATGAATATTTTGAGACAATAAACATGCTGATTCATGAGAAAAGCCCAACATAAATACAAAAATAACCTTCCAACAAAACGGTTGAAAGGTGAAATGTCCATCAGCAAGAAGCCATGTTGGTGAAACATCATTTTAGCAAAAAGATTTTCAGTGCAACATCCAACCAGCAAAACATCAGTCGACTAACAGTCCATGGCTGAAATGTCTGCAGGAAAAAACGTTCAGACATGATATATGTACAGATATACGTTAAATAGCGTGGTTAATTCATTACAAAATTTTCTGTACTGTTCAAAACAGCCATGCTTTTATAATTTGATGTAATTTTTTTAGCTTGTACTTGGTTACATTATTTTGTACAGAAATAAATTAGTGGTACTACTTTTAAACCTTCACAAATCAGAACCGCACTATTTGTATTATCAATAAATATATTACTATAAAGACAATTAATATTTGTATGTTTGTTTGTTTGCTTGCTTCGATCTGAAAACTAAAAATGTGTTTTTAAGTGTAACTTGCCCCCTTGATGAACATGGAATGTGGTACCTACCAGTCAATTTAAGGTCAAAACTATTTCCATATTAATTTTAGGCTTTTTTTAAGAGATTTAGAGTGGAACGACTAATGGCTTACTTGTTAAAAACACTAAAAATGGATTCTGAGAAATGAGTTCAAACACCGACAGAAGGAAAAATTAAATTATTAAAAAATTTTCATAAGTGCTTTCAATCTATTAGACTTTCAAACCTTTCAGAAATTTGTCTGCTTTGAGGAACAGATTTTGTATGAATTTCTGAAGGAGGTTCTATTTGCAAAGTAGCAATAATACTAAACAGGACCCTTGATTTCCTTTCGCCATAAGAATCTACGGATATGAAATTCTCTTTCTCTCCACGCTTATGCCAGTTTGGCAGTATCTTTTTCAAAAGAATCTGACCATAACCCATCCATAAACATTTTTTCCTTTGAGGAAAAATCCTACCTGGACTCCAATCCCTAACCTCAACATAAGCATGAAAATAAAACATACAAATATCTAAAATTCTATGGTCTGCTTTGATAATCAAACTACTAAGGCTGAAAATGAGCAGATGAACACTCAGTTTTGAGTGAAAATAATTTTTTCATATTTTAGGAGGGATTATGTATGCCTGCGGAAGGGTATGCTCAGGTCCGCGTGGGTCTGTGCGGGTCTGTCCAGGAGTGTTTGCTGACATGAGTACAGGTTGAACACACTCCACTTTTTTTTCATTTCAAGAAACCTCTATCATCATTTACTTCAAGTTTTGTTATATATGAAGTTTTTTTCTCCAAGCAAGGCTAGGTAATCCTGCTAGTTTAATTATACATGAATAAAACTTGAATATTTTTGATCTTGTGTTCAGGTTTTTGAATGTGCAGTTCTAATTGAAAAAGTTTACAATTCAAAACAGAAATGCAAAAGCATAAATTAGAATTATGATTTATTTTCATTTTTGGATGAACTATTTTATTGCTCATAGCCACAGAAATGGATAAAAATGACAGTTCCAAAGCCCAAAATATTCTTTATTCAATTGGATACACTCAGACTGCTTGAGTGAAGTTGAAAAACATTAGAAAAAAAATCCTTCAGCTTGCTCTTTGAGGATTGTTTATCAGCTTCATTTGTTTCTCTGCTTGAGTTATCTCACAATAAATACACCGGTGGTACATAAACCAGGCCACCTATGGGTATCATCTGGGTGGGCAAATTGTAGCTGCTTTTTTTGACTAACTAGACATCTCTACTTTGTAGCCTAACATGATAACCATTCTGCGCTGGCAACTAAGTGGTAGATCCCATTACTTGTAATCCTTACCCTATGACGAGTATCTGGAAAAAAAAAAACTGGCTTTCCACATGATATCTCAGAAGTTCCAAAGGAACTCCTATAAAATTTGTGATTGGTTGAGAGTAAGGGTTCAAAGTCATGATATCTACCACTCAGCTACCAGTCCATAATGGTCATAATGCCAAACTGTGATCTAAAGATGTTTAGTTAGTCAAAAACAAGAATTTGCCCACCCAGATGATACTCCTGAGTAAATATTTGGATCTTGGCTCATAAAATTGTAACACCCTGGATATGAGTTTCAATTTACTCAAGATTGAACAGACAAGTCATTTGGTTGGATCAATATAGATACACAAATAAATATGTGTGTGGGTCTTCAATGTAAGGATCGTATCAATGTACCATCCAGCAATAAATTATTCCATGCCTCTTGCAATTGTTGACATGATTCAGCAAGGGTTGTAGGTGAACTAAATGAATGAGTCAGGCATGTTTTGTACATGTTCTATGCCGGACTGGTCTGCTGGTTGCGACCAACTTGGGAGGATGTTGAACATCTTGCAGAGCATGTTGTGTAGCACTGGCTCATGTAGGCGGACATTTTCCTGCTTGGACAACTCAGTGCCCGTTTTGTAACAGGGAGCACGGCAGAACATTTTAAATAATGTTCTGAAGTACCTAGTGCTTGTGTTGTTCCCTCCAGAAACACCAAATACGGATGTTGTAACTTATGGCACCCTGCACCATGATGCCGAGGGTTGAGCCTGTGTGTTGAGGACAAAAACGGGATGTCACTCCCCAAGTCTATGTCACACACGCAAAATAATCATCACTTACATGAAGGGGAAACCTGTTTTCATCACTGCACATTACAGAACACCATTTGATATCCGAGGTGACCCTCTCACGACACCACTGGAAATGGGCATGATGGTATTTTGGCACGAGTAGGGATCTTGCAAGAAGCCAGGGTGCATGTAAATACCCTAGGTGCCACATTTGCTCTGATCTGTGCTGTGGATGCTGAGTGGTCTGCAACTGTTGTGCTTACAATGCACTAATCTTGGGGAGCGGCTGTACAACCTGGCTATCCAGAACATGGTGTGGGATTGTAAGAATGTTCATTTGGCCACTGTTACCGACATTGAAAAGCCACTGATGCATCACGTCCAATATGTAGAGCAATTCTCCAAAATGATCGTGTAGCCTCTGAAAAGGAAAAAGAACTTGTGCACATCTCTGTGACATGATGGCTACTTGCACTGCACACGTTCATCATACTGAACCGAAACGCAGCATCACCGTCTAAAACTCAGAAACAGGCTGCACACTGGCATGAGTTTTACTACATTACAAGATGGCTGAAGACTTTGAGAATTTTACCAGAATATCTACAACCCCCTGGTGTGCACATTCAATGCCCATGTCAAAATCAGAAGTGTCTTTCAGGGTGTTGCAATTTCATTTTGCACAGTATAAATGTCGTATGCATTTTGTTCTTATCTTCTTTCTGAGTGTTTGTTAATATAATAAGGCTACTTCAGTGATTAAATCATAAGCCAATGGAATCAAGGTTAATATTGACCCTAGAATACGTTCTAATACCCCATTCATATGGCCTCAAAATATCTAGTTTTTAGTCAAATTCAAAAATTTTCTCCGAGCTTCTATTGCATCCTAAGCCCCTAATTGTATAAGCACACTACCCTTGTAGGAATCATAACCTACATTGATGGACTGATTTCAGGTGTGTGCCAAGGTCATTTTGGGATCTCAAATCGTCCCTGCTCAAGTGTAATCTTAATTCTGGAATGAAATAATGAAAATGATAAAGTGACTTATTGTTGATTATTTTGCTTTGCAAATACTATTAAGTTTTCAAAATTGCAGACAACAAGATAACAGTTCAGTACTTGAAAATACTAATACCCTGTACAAGTGGATTAGTAATGGAATTTCAGTGAGTAACATTTAAAAACCTGAAATGGTTTTGTGTCTGCTGCTTTGATAAAATGAGAGATCAATATATATGAATCCTTGAAAAAGTGATTTTTTGATCATTCAAGGAAACATCTGACATTAATGATGCTTTTCTTTTGGATAACCAAGCCTGGTATGAGTTATTTTATCAAATGTTTTACAGAGTTAAGTCTTGAAAAGGCTGGCTTTCAAAATTCCTGATAATGTTAGTTTTCAGAATAACTTCTGAAAAACTGGCTTCAAAATTCCTTTAAAAAATCCTGAAAAGGTTTGTCTTCAAACATCTGAAGAGACTGGTTTCAAAACTCCCAAAATACTGCAATTTCAAAAATTCTGAAAAGGCTAGCTTCCGACATTTCTGTAAAAGCTGGCTTTCAATGTTCTTGGAGAGGTTGACTATCAAAACTCCTGAAGATCCTGACTCTAAAGCTGGATTACAAAACCTGGTTGCTTCTATTTGATGAAGGCTGAGAATTTTCTGATTTAAAAGAGCCCCAACAATTAGCGTTGAAAAGGCAATGAATGCAGTCTAAAAGTAAGTAGATTCAGTACTGAATGGTGGGAATTCAATGGATGTGTATTGTAACATAAGCAGGAATAAGACTGAATAACGGTAAGCCAAAAATGGCTGATATCAAGAAGCCATTGAGAATGGGACAAGATGTAAACAATTCAAATGGTACAAATGGAAAGGTGTTGGACAAATCATCATCATTGCATAGTGGTGAATCAAATAACAAAAGCTGGAAGTTTCTAGATCTTCTGTAGTAGTAACGATGAGAGTGCTGAGTTTTTGAACCAGTGGCTGAGTGCGAAGAATATGCTTGAATGACAGGATTGTGAGAAGATTATGTAGGAATAGGTTTGATCTATTCTGAGAGACTCTACTAACCAGAAGTTGCAAAATGAGACTTTTTACCAAGTAGCATTGTTTATGGAGAAGGTTTTTGGAAACGCCAATATTGGCTAATAACATTGTATTTCACTCTGTCAGCTGATCCTTTGCCAAGGAAAGAGAGAGAGAAAGGAAGAAAGAGAGAGAGAGAGTGTGTCTGTATATATGTGAAAATAAATAAAGATAAAAAAAGAAAAGGTCTGATTTGTCACTCCATAGAAACCATCAGATGAGTAACATCTTTTGGCAGCATGCTGTATTGGCAGTGATCAATCAAAAATTGGAAAAAAGGGTGACAAATGAATAAATTACTTCTCTCACCTTTTGTTGGGCAGTGGTTGCTAAAAAAGGTTTGAATTTCAAAGAAGTGTGAATGCTGCCAGGAACAAACTAGGGGATCAATTCAGCATAAACTCACATGGCAAATCGAAACCCTACAAAAAACCTAATCAGGGAGGTAATTTTCAAAATATGAAAAAAAACAACTTTTTCTCTAGACATAATAAGGGGTAAATGCTTAAATTTTTAGGCCTCTAGCTCCATTAGAGCAGCCTGTACACGTGATACATACAAAAAGAATTGATAAACTGTGTTCAGGTCTTGGGCAAGCCTGTTAAATTTCACTTCGCACAAATGTCCTTCAGAGAGGCATGAAACCATTTACCCGCCTAGCTTTGGATAAATAGCAGGGCAGTCGGTACCCTCTCGCTCTCTCAGGTATTTCACTTAAGAGAAGGTCATTGATAGAAAAAAACCTACATCTTGAGCTCGGGGCTAGAAACTCTGACCAATAAAACCTACTTGCTACTGAAACCACACAAGTGGAGAAAGTAAAGAAAGAATGGTTGAGAGGGAGCATGTAGAAAAAAAAAGGAGAGGAAAAAAGACAGGATGAGAGAGAGAGAAGGTGACAGAGAGAGAGAGAGAGAGAGAGAGAGAGGAGAAAACATGGAAGGTCAAGGGAAGGAAAGAGAGAAGTAGATCGAGAGAGAAAAAATCATAAGAAAAATAGCTGAGGAAGCATGTAGAAAAAAGAGAAAAAGATATGGAAATGCAAGATTGAAATAGAGAGAGAGAGTGAGAGAGAGAGTGAGAGAGAGAGAAAGAGAATACGAAGTGAATGGTGAAGAGAATCTCATCATTATCATGTCTTTTATTGTCCGTCATTGAACATAGACCCTCCTCAGGATTCACCCCACCTCTATCAAGGGTGTTACGGAGCTAATTCTTTCTGAACCTGTCTAGTACGTATCACCACCTTGTATTTTGCTGGCCTCGGTTTTGCTTCTAAACTCGTCTCATATGTGTCGCCATCTTGTATTCTGCTGCCCTCGGTTTTGCATTTGATCTCTGGGGATCTATGTTGTGAGTCATGATGTCCATTGGTCATCAGGCCTTCTTGCAACATGACCAACTCATTGCCATTTGACTTTTCTAATGCATTCTATGATATCTCGGACTCCTGTCTTTTGATTTCTCTATGTGAGGTTGAACATGTTTCTTTTACATGCATCTTGCATGGTTCTCAGTTTGAGGACGTCTTTTTGGTTGGTTCCATGTTTCAGCTCTATAAGTTACTATCAGAAGGATCCATTGGTTGCATTCCTTTCTTTTTAGGACGGATGGGATTTTCTTGTTCTTGAAGATTGAGTTTGCTCCGCCAAAGGCTTGCCATCCTAGAGCGATTCTTTGCTTGATTTCTTTGTTAATGGATTTCTTGGAGATTCATTGTCTTAGGCGAATGTAGTGGTTTACTTTCTCCAGTTTTTGCGTTTTTTGATTTTGATCATAGTGTGTTTATTTCTGACGTGTTAGTTGTACATGACCTTTGTTTTTATTTAAGTTCTTGGGAAGGTCAACTTTTTTGTTCTCTTCATTCAGTTCACCTAGCATCAGTTGGAGGCCCAGGAGATTCTCTGTGAAAAAGACTATGAAAAGGAATGTTATCTGCAAATCTGAAGTTGCTGACTATTCTGATTCCTTTATTTTCCCAGTCTAGGTTTTGGAAGATCATCTCGAGGCAGGCTGAGAAGAGTTTGGGTGAGCTGGTATCGCATTGTCTTACTCTTCTTAGGAGCTGAAAGTGCTCTGAGTTTTTATGTTGCTCGATAAAGGAGCTGCTGTGACAGTATACATACAGTACTCTGATGTATACAGTGTCTACACCTTGAAGAGTGATAGCCTCAATGACTTTGGGAATTTCCATCAAGTCAAAGGCCTTCTTGAAGTCTTTACATATTATCACATGTGGCATTTTATATTCTGCCACTTTCTCTTTCAATTGATTTATTGATTAAAATCTAGATGTTGTTATTAGACAATTAGGAGGAAGAAAGAAAGAAAAAAAAACAAACTAGCATTCCAAGTGAAATCATGAATCACCACCACTGATGTATACTGTTTTTAATATTGTAAATTAAGCAGTGGTGGTGGCAAAATTAAATTACCTTGATGAAAATACTACCAGTATGGTTTGAATCATGAATTTACAATTAGGAAAAAAAACCAGGTCACTCAATAAGGTGATCAATAGATTAAACTGGAAAAGGAGATGATCAATGAATGAGTTACTTTTCTTGCCTTTTTGGGGGCTGAATGCTGCTGGACACAAACCAAGGAACCAATTATTCATAAACTCTCACAGAAGACTCCAATGAAAATCTATTATGGGGTGGATGGATTTTCCAAAAACAAAAAAAAAAACATTTACCCTACTCATTGAAAGGTGTGTGAGTACAAAAAGAAACTGTTCAGATTCCAGGATCTTTTCAACCAACTCGGAAATCAATCACTTTAGAAATCTTCATTCATTAAACAACTGTAATCATCAAAGGTAGTAAAAGGTTCAATCTCTTTTTATACGTGCATGTGGTTATGTATTTGTGTGTTCCTGGCCATACCGTTTGGTCTACAGAGGTGAAAATTTGCATCAGTACTCCACTGGACTCCTTTTAAGAATGCCTTCATTGTTTTTGGAAAATGCTTTTTGGGCCTTTTTGGGGGCCTGATTTTGGTAAAATAACATTGTGGAGAATCTAAATGTTCCTAGATGCTTTTCTTTGCTCTATTTCAGATGTTTTTCTGTGAAAATACAAGTGATTTCATTAATAGAATTTATTCTGACCAAAATTCCTTCTTTGATGGAATTTTTTTTGCATGATTCACAAATTTTGATGCTACGGTTGTTCGATTATTGATGGTGTTTATATCAATTTTTTTCTATTTCTGAATATCATCTTTTCTTTTGCAACTTTAAACTTATGTTGGAGATTTTTGTCTTAGGATCTTTCTGAAAAGGCAAAATGTTGATTTCCAATATTTTAGAGAGCATGTTATCTACTCATTTCCAACTGTGAATTTGACTTGGGGTAATTTATTCCGAGAAATGTAAGTTCTTCAAAATAAGAGAACAGAAGACCTTTCAAAATGGTTTCTGACATTAGATAAGAAATTTGTTCAAAAGCATCTTTCTCTGAAGAAGCCTGACTTTTTGCTTTGATCCCAAAACTAATTCTATGGGCCTGATTTCAAAGAATATCGTCAGTTCTATCAATTGAAGTTTTGCTGTGCTTCTAGCAAGGAATATTTCATTACCTTTACACTCCAAGAGAGAAAATACCAAATTATAAAGCTATCTGATGTTTAGCTATATATTGCAGTAAGATATAAAATTATAATCTTTTTTCAAAGGAGTAGAAATATATACACAAACAGTACATGCTATTAAGAAGGGAATCTTGTGAAGATATTTATATATCAGTAGTCAGTCTATTAGTAGAAGTCAGGTTTTGAATACTGGAACTCATTCCAGGGATATTGTTTCAAAATTTCCCTTCCAAAAGTCTTGAGTCAGACTTCCCACAAGCCAAAATCATAATTATAGGCTGATTTATTTGAACAGATGTCTGGATCTTGGTTTTTATTGTAATAATGTTTCAGCCATTGTACTCTCCAACCCTCTTCAGGTACCTATTAAATTAATCAACTTTCTGGGAATTTGAAACCAAACCCTTCATTTAATCCACTGGATTAAATTGTTCTCATTCTGCTGTCCATGCAACAAAGGATATTTAATTCATCTTTGAAAGGTCATTTCTGCTTATTGCACTGAACCAGAGTTGATAAATTTCACTGCCTGATCTACAGATTGAGCTCATGACCACTAAGTAAATAGCTGTTAATCAACATTTCTATCTACTGAGCCATTTGACAATCAGCTGATGGGATTTTGAAGTCTAAAACTGAATGTCTGCTCCACCCTGATCCGATGCTACCATATGGTGTTCAGTCCTATTCTGAACCTTGAATGTGAGCTGCCTCAGTCTCAGTCCATAGAAAAGAGCATGCAACTGTCCTTAAATTTCTCTTATCTTAATCCTCTCCCATTAACTTTGATTTTTCCAACTAAATATGTTTTCTACTGAGTAAAGCAATTTGGGTCTGCTGGGTCTAGGAGTAGTTGTTCTGAAATTGGCCCCAAAATGATATTTGGGTTCCAGCTGATGAGTATTAATAAATGGAATTGAGGTTTGTCACATGTATGTAATATATATATATATATATTACATACATATATATATATATATATATATTACATACACATAGATATATATATACATATAAATATATATATATATATATATATATACATATAAATATATATATATATATATATATATATATATATATATATATATATATATATATATATATATATATATATATGTATACATATATATATATATATATATATATCAATAATATTTTTCACATATTAAAAACCATCAACCAGAACCGTTGCTGAATTGTTGAAATAACTTTCTTCGGTTTTCAACTATGCTCCAGCTGGCTGGCTGGCTTTGTATACATGTATGTATATATGTATTGCACTTTCTGGCTGCACCAATTGAGCTAGAGGGCTGAAATATTCAACATTCACTTTTTATTATGAGTAGAAAAACATGTTTTCTTTTAAATCACTCTCTAAACAGATTTTAGGGTAAGGTTCAATTTGCAATGTAAGTCTATGCTAGACTGATCCCTTAGTTTGTGTCTGGCAGTATTCATGCTCATTGTTTTTCAGACTTTTTTCAGAGATCACATTCTGACAAAAAGTGAAGTGACTAATTCTTTATGCACTCAATTTTCCAATTTTTTTTTCGTCAACCCCAATGTGGCCTGATGATCATATGATGGTTTTCATCAAGTAACCAACCAGGACTATTTAGTATTTATACATATATGTAGGAACATCAAAAAGTCTGCGAGATCTTCTTCTTCATCATCATCATCACCACCACCACCACCACCACCACCATCATCATCATCATCATCATCATCATGATCCTTTTAGCATCCATTGTAGGACATAGACCTTCCCCAAGATTTGCCAGACCTCCTTATCATTGGTGTTATAGAGGTGTTATGGAATTTTTCTACTTCGTCACACCATCTTTTTTTCTGACGATCATATCTCTGCACATGATCTCTTGAAATCTATGTTGCGAGCCATGATGTTGAGCTGTTGTCTGACATTCTTACAATATGACCTGCCTATTGCCATTTGTATTTTCTAATGGATGCTATGATATCTCTGACTCCTGTCCTTTTTGCGCTGTCTCGCAGTCTATTTATGTGAGGTTGAGTATGATTCTCTCCTGTGATCATTGCATGGTCCTTAGTTTTTTTCACAACAAGTATCCTTCTTTGTCAATGCACTTAATTCAATGGTAGATACTAATCCCATCGATTGAACATAATATAATGAAAATTTCCGATCATTAATCTGTGCATACCTACATGTTAATTATGCGTTGCTAAGAAACTTGATAAAAGATTGATTGACATTGAAAGCGACAACAAAATCTTAAGAGAAAAACTCAACGGTGCACATTGATAAAAATTAGAGAAAAAATTGCCGTAGAAATGGTCAAAACTTTAAGCTGAGGTACATCAAGATCAAAAGATAAGAACTGCTGTCTGTAAGATGTTAAGTACACGATACAAGTAAATGCTCAAACAATTTCAGAGAGAGGAAGAAGGGTGGGAAGATAGCCAGGCGTTATTTTTTCAATAAAAATCGTTTGCGCTTTTCTAATACATGACTAAAGATCTTTTCTTCACAAGACAAAGGAAAGATGTGAATAACTTGGATAATCATCTGATTTCTCTTTCAGCTATATGTAGTTGTTAGGAAATCCTACGACAGTCACATCATTAGGATGCTCATAAAATAACAGCTTTATGCTTAATATATTAGAAACTGTCAACCAAAACTGTCAACAATGGTTTCTTTAATTTTATTTAGTCCAATGGGCTAGCTGGTTGACAATGTCTGCGTGCATCACGTGTATAGGATGAATCAATAAAACTAGAGGGTTGAAAATTTCCATAATTACTCCTTATTGTCTTAGAAGAGACATTTTTTTTTATTTTGACCCCCCCTCAGGAGGTTTTGCACATGGCGGAAGGTTCAATTTCCAATGTAACTTTATGCTAAATTGGTCATTAGCTTATCCTTGCTTGTTTTATGAAAATTCTAACTTCTGAGTGATACAACAAAAGGCAAAAGAAATGACTTATTGATCACCCCTCTTTCCAATATTTTGATTGATTACCCCCAACATTGCATGCTGTCAAAAGTGACAATTTCTATCAAACAACTAATCAGACCAACTAATATGATCATTATTATTGATTGATCAATATAATTTTTTGAAGAGTCATTAACATTCTTTTCGTTATTTTTGTTGTCAACACAGTATTTATGGCTGATCCATTCTACGGCCTCCCTCAGGTGTATTATCCATATGAAAATTTCTGTTTTCTACCATTACTTGGTACTAACATACTAACAGAGTTGAATGCATGTGAAGTTTATGCAAGCAGAGTCGGAAAAACGAGTTAAGAACGCATGTTACTCCTGATCACGTTAGTTGAGATCATCTCTGTTGATATTTATGCAGAGACAGAGATCTAGAGCAGTTCCTCTCGGCATTGTAAAGTATCAGTTACGCAGAATCATCAAAATTGTCTAATTGACAAAATTTACTTATATCTTTAAAAAAATGTTTGATTCAACTTAGGTTACATAAACTTTTGATCATAGAAAAATAGTTTTATATCTTTGTTTTGATTAAATAAATCAATCTAATTAAAACTATATATTTATTCATTCTCTGTAAAAAAAAAAGTTGAAACTTGATTCCAATCCTCAACTGCATTTATCTGACTGGGCTCTCAAAATGCACAACTACCTTTTTCGGAACCGTAAATGCCTGGAAGGAATAAATTTGAAGAACATCCTCTTCATCTCTTTGTCAGTATAGATTTCAAATGAAACTGTGTAATAGATTCCAGATTCTCATTATCAACATCATTATCCTTTTAGCATCCGTCATTTGACATATGCCTTTGCCAAGATTCACCAGACCTCTTCATATAAGCATCACAGAGCCAGTACTTTCTTAACTTATACAGTTCATCATGCCAACTTTTATTTTGTTGAATCAAGTTTCGATTGTGATGAGTTGTGATGTCCAGTGGTTGTCTGCCATTCTTGCAACATGACCAGCCTGTTGCCATTTAGGTTTTCTTATGGATTCTCTGGTATCTCAGACTCCTATCTTCCTACTGTGCTGTCTTATGATCTCTTCATATGAGGTTGAGCATGATTTTCTTATTCACGTTGCATGGTTCTCAGTTAAAGGGCCAGTCTTTTGGTTAGGTTCCATGTTTCAGCTCTATAGGTCTCTTTATGGGAGGATGTATTGGTTGTATACTATTCTTTTTAGTACTTGCAGAATTTTCTTATTCTCAAAAGTTGAGCTTGTCTTGGCAAAAGCTTGCCAATGTGATTCTTTTCTAATTACTGAGTTGGTTTACCTCATTAACTGGCAGTCTCTCATGAAAGAGATGTTTATTGTTCAAGTAAAGAGCAGAATATCTTTTCATACTATGATTTTTTTTCATTAAGACCATCAACAAAAACTGTCAATAGATTTTTCTTCAGTTTTTAAGTTGGTCTGGCTGCCTTTTTTGCTATGTATGTATCATGCATGCAGGCCGCCTATATTTTTAAGCAAGCATGTATACATACAAAGATACATATTTATAAATATGTAGGCAAATGTATTCATGTATATGCTTATATACTAGAGGCCTGGTGTAGAGCCTTCATTAGCCATTAGTTCTGCAGACTTTTGTTTGTGAATTGAGCTTGTTCCTCACTGGATGCCCTGCTATTGTGGCAACATGCCAGAATAGACTAAACATATTAAATGCCCTACTATTGAGCAGTGGTTAATAGGCAAGAGCTTCCTTCACTCAGGTGAATATATAGTAATGAGGTCTTCATCTGTATATATGTCTGGTGTTATCTTCTTTTACATCGGTATACACATCTGGGTTTGTCTTCAAATTTTTTTCACATCTGTCATCGTAACTGTCTTTCATATTTTCATTTTTCACATCTGGAGTTGCTTTCATATTGTTTATCTGGAATAGGGTTCATCATGTATCTTAACTGTTCTTCATCTTTCACATCTGGAGCTATTTTGATCTCCTTTTCAAATCACATCTGAAATTTTTGTTATCATTTTCTTCCACATCTGTTGACTTTTCCGCATTTTTTTTCTCATCTGGATTTGTCTTCTACTACATTTGATGATCTTGAGTTTTTTTCAAATGTTCTTTCCTATCTTAAGTTGCCCATGATATTTTTTGCAAATCTCTTTTGTACATCTGGAATTGACTTCATATTTTTAATGGAGTTTCCATCTTTTCTCATGTCTTGAGTTGCCTTCATCTTTTGTACATCTGGAGATGATATCTTGATCTACTTGCTCACCTTTTCATCAGTACTTTCTGTTGTCTTTACCTTTTACATCTAAATTGAGCTCTTTATCCTTAACATCTGCAATCATATGATTCTTCATCCAGATTTTCCTTTTGCTCATCTGTTGTCTCCATTTGGCTTATCTGGAATAGGGTTCAACATGCATTGGGCATTGTCTCTCTTCATATTACACATCTGGAACTGTTATAATCTTATTTCACAATTGGATACATCATGCATCTAGAGTGATGCTCATCTTCTTTCCACATGTGTGGGATAACCCTAATGGATAAAACTCACATCAGTAATATATGTACATGCACACACACACACACACACACACATATATATATATATATATATATATATATATATATGTATATATATATATATATATATATATATATATATATATATATATATATTTATATGTATCATCATCAACTGTTGTAAGTTTATTGCTTTTGGGCGAACCTTACCATCTTATATCTGGTCTTTTCCTACTGTGTTTACTGTCCCATGGACACCTATTTGTTATTCTTTTGCAACATTTGTTGTCATTTTTTTCTTGTTGAATGTCCAGCATCTCCATTTTTGTTCATTAATCAATTGTATACTATTGTTCACTCTGGTTCACCCACAGGTCCATGTTGAACATTTTCTTCCTCTCAGAGTTAGCCTTAGATGCAACAGAATTGGTTGGAAAGCATTTTGTACAAATGCAGACATAGTGAAGAGCACCTTGCCTATGTGCTCAAAGAATAAAGTATACAATGGATGTATAATACCAGCAAAACATGTGAAAATTGTCAGTTGAATTTAATCAAATTAGACAAAATACTTCAGATCCAATAGAAATAGAAAATAGAATGACTATACACACAAAATATAGATGTATACTCACATACATGTATATACACACCTTTGTATGAATCTTTGTATACTCACACACAATGATATGTATATATATATATATATATATATATATGTGTGTGTGTGTGTGTGTGTATGTATGTGTGTGAGTGTATATGAATATGCTTCCATTGCATGCATTTATAGAATATACAATGAGAAACACATATGCATATGTGCATATACACACACACACACACATATATATATATATATATATATGAATAAATGTGAATTAAGTCTTCTGAACCATTGTTGCCTTCTCTGAAGAGCCTAATTAAACTTCAAAATTTTACCTGGGGAAAAAATTTAGAAATCCAACCATTCAACCTACTTATTAATTGGCTTTCAATACATAATGTCGAATGCTTTATCAACAACTTCTATTTTTCTTAAAATAGTTAAAATGGATGGACTTAAGTGAAGAAATGATTTTCATAGTTATTAACGGCCCTCTGAACTGAGTAACTAACTGAGGGAGACAATGTGAAAGATTGGATGGCAGGTTAGTCACTAAATAGAAACCAGCATCTTTTGGCAGCATTCCTCGTTGGAAATATTGAAAAAGGGGGGTGATCAATGAATAAACTAGTTCTCTTCTTTTTGTTTGGGCAGTGATCATTGAATAATTCTGAACTTTTAAAAAGCAAGCAGGCACAAACTAGGGGATCAATTAAGCATGAACTTACATTGTAAAATAAACCACACTCTAAACTCCTATCTAGACAGGGGACTTTTGAAAAAACAAATAAAACATTTTTTTTTGCATAATAAGGAGTAAAGGTTCAAATTTTCAGCCCTCTAGTTTCATCAGTGTAACCGCTATGTGTTATATGTATGTACATACATGTATAACCAGCCAGACTAACTTGAAAACTGAAGAAACATATGTTGACAGAGTTTTGGTGGCAGTTTTGGTTCACGGTTTTAAATAGTTTGAGTGAGAGAGATGGAGAAAAGTGGGAAATGAGAAATAGCAATAGAGAGGGACAAGTGAAAGGAAGGGCAATTGTTCTAAAGAGAGGGGAAAAAATGAGGAGTCAGAGAGAGAGGGAGAAAAGTCGGAAATGAGAAATAGTTGTATAGAAATGGACAAGTGAAAGAAAGAGCATTGTTCCATAGAGAGTTAAAAGAAAATGAGAAGACAGAGAGAGAGGGAAAGAGAGAGGGAGAAAAGTGAGGAATGAGCAATAGACAGAGAGAGGGACAAGAAAAAGAAAGAGCGATCATTCTAGAGAGAGAGATGAAAATTAGGGGAGACAGAGAGAAAGACAGAGGGAGAAAAGTTGGAAATGAAAAATTGCCATAGAGAGGGACAAAATGAAAGAAAGAGCAACCGTTCAAAAGAGAGGGAAAAGAAAATGAGGAGAGAGAGAGAGAGGGAGAGAGTAGATGTGAAACATCATGATGTTGAAAGAGTGAAAATTAGTGTTATGAGAGAGGGGAAGTGAACAAGAGAAATGGAGAGAGATGTATGTAGAGAGATGATGGATGGGAAAGATCATGAAAGGGTGAAAATTAGGACCAAGAGTTAGAGGGTAAGAGAAAGAGAAAGGGAAAATGTGGTGAGATAGATGAGAAACATCATGAAGAAGAAAGAGTAAGACTAAGAGAGACAGGAGCAGGATGAGGAGAAGAAGAGAAAGACCAGGAATTAGAAAGGTTAAAAATTCAGAGACAGCAAGAGAGGAAGAGAGGTAAAGAGGATGAGGGGGAAGCAAGAAAAATATCAGAATTGAGTTGAAATGTATGATGATAATGATGTTGATGATGATGCAGATAGAAATAGTTGTGCTGGTGATGATGCCGCTGATGATGGTGAAGTTGATCTTTGAGCTGACGGTGGTGATGATGATAGAAATGATGATAAAGATGATGATAAAGATGATGGTGAGGGAGATGATGATGATGATGATGATGATGATGATGATGATGAAAATGTCAGAAAGAATGACCAAAAATAACACAAAAAAAAACAAAAAAAAATTTTTGCGGAAGCTAACTGCTTTTGACATTTTCTTTTGCGCTGCAAGTGAAGCCTTCTCTCATCACAGTGATGCGTGAAATGTTCGTTCCATGTTTCGAATCCAGGATTGAGTCAAGAACTTAACCAAGCCTTTGTACTGCCGATTTCTGAATTGGGGACTGACTATTCTCTCAGATGGTTGCACATTGTGCTTATTTTTAGACTCTTCTCTTTTATCTGATGAATGGCACCATTCTGCAAAGGGCACGGGTAATATTTACCGGCAAAAAAAAGTTACCCAATAATTATTGGTAATAGTTCAATGGTTAGAGCAATAAGAAGGTGGTTGTGAGGCATGTGAGGAATTATGTTCCTTTTGAAGTTGATTCTGTTTTTGAATGAGCCCATCATTTTGGGAATATAGCTCATTAGACTGGAGGTTCTGAAGGACTATTACCACGATTTGGCTGTGATTTATCTCTGTCAAAAAAGTCGGAGTGGTATATGTATATATTGTCTTTCTTTCCGTCCACATGACTACCTTAGAAGTATGGGCAATGTGTTGAGGAAGAGGTGGTCAAATTTTGGAATGGATTCCAAAACTTCTCAATGGATTTCAATGAAATTTTCTGGAGGAATGGACAATAGGCTATGGAATAATTGATTTGAATTTTGGAGTGGATCCACGAACAATTGATTCCATGGACAATACCATTAGCAGAGGTATGAGCTCTCTGAGTGTTTTCTTTTCAGATAAGCCCATCATTTTTGGAATATAGCTCATTGGACTGGAGGTTCAGACGGACTATTACCATTATAGAGATGTGATTTGGTCAGTTTTCAGATTATTGATATTTACTAAGTTTAGTTTAGTCTAGCACAAGGCAACAATAATAGTAATAAGGATCTGTAAGACTAGATGGCTAACCATTGCTCTATGGCAAGGTGTTTAGGTATTTACAATTACATTTTTGTATTGCATAAGATCATACGTGTGGGGCACATTGTGAGCTTGAACTTACTTCTGTAGTAATAGTCTGTAATACTAGCTTGCTAACCATTGCCTCACAGTGACTTGCCTCAGTTTTTAGATTATCATTCATATTTTACCATAAGATCTCAGAGCCAGCCCATCAGAACATGACTCTTCAAAAGTGATAACCATCATCTTTATGGGGTTGCAGTTCTTCATTTTTAGAAACCGTCAACCAAAACTGTCAACATAGGTTTCATTAGTTTTTAAATTGGTCTAGCTGACTCACCACGTATGAAGGTAGGTATGTATATATCATGCATTCATATACACCAGAGGAGCTAGAGGGCTGAAAATTTAATCTTTCAATCCCTACTATGTCTGGAAAAAACATATTTTTTGTTTTTTTTGATAACTCCCACCCTAAATAAGTTTTTGAAGGTCGGGGGGGGGGACTCATTGAACAATGTAAGTTTTTTTCTAAATTCATCCCTTAGTTTGTGCTAAACTCGTAATTTGAATATTCAGATTTTTTGGTGATCATTGCTTAGGCAAAAGGAAAGGGAAGTAACTTATTCACTGATCACCCCTGTTTCTAATTTTTCAATTGATTGCCCCCAACAAAACATGCTGACATCTGATAGTTTCTATTGAATGGCTAATCAGACTTACTTTTTATAGATATCTTCCAGACATTTTCTACCAGGGTTTATTTTTTTTAAAAATGACATATGGTCAACTATTTTTTTTCTATTTTTGACCAGTATTTTCTTCCATCTTAAATATTTTAGTTGCTTTTCACTGCAACGGTGGATTTAAAGCAGTAAGTAAACATTGTAAACTGAAAAAAAGAGAATGAAGAACCCAGAGTTTATTTTTTCATATTCTTCGTTTCCAATCTTCACTGTTTACTAAATGCTGTAGACTGACTGCCTGAGTGAGTTGCAATGAGAGGTAACTTGAAAGTTTGAGATGAAAGAAAATACAGGAAAGATTCATTCATTGAAAGCTGCTAATTTTCCTAGAAGAGAATATTTTTTTCTTCCAATTCTAGGCGTTTTTAATCCATTAGACCCTACAAGCATTCGGAAATTTATCATATTATAGAAAAAAATATTTTTCACATTCCATGAAGGGTATTCTGTTTATAATGTAACTATAATGCTATAGTGGGCACTTAGTTTCCATCTCATCAGAAGTACAGGGGAGATAAAAATATGAAGACGAAATAACACCAATAAATAATTGATTGAAATATTAGAGGGACTAACCCCCAAACCTACCTACTGACCCAAATCCCAAACCCCAAACCCACCGAATGACCCTAACACTAAACCTACCTAATAACCCTAACACCTGATCTACCAATCTACACTAACACTAAATCTATCTACGAACTGTAAGACTAAAACTACCCACAAACCCTAACACTAAAACTACCTACTAGTCCTAACACTGAACCTACCTACCTACTAAACCTAACTTCATGCCATATTGGCTCCGGAATAGGGGCCATGTTAGCAATTTTTTTGTAAAAATAAATGTAAACATGAAATGGAAAAACACAATGTAAGCTTTTAGGTCTTTTTGTTGAAAAATATGAATTGTTCAAAGAAAATTTCAAAGAGCCGAAAAAAATATAGACTCTGAAATGGTTCGCACTATCTATGGTAAGATAACAGAAACTAACTGCTGACTGTAACATAAATAGGACCATCCTTGTAAAACCTGGAAAAAGCATTTTTTCTAAAAACTAATAAAATTCATGATGGTTATAGGGTTTAATAGATTGAAAGCATCTAGATTTGAAAGTAAAAAACAAAATAAAAGAATTTTCAACACCTGACATGTGAATTTTGACTGGAAATACTTATGAAAAAAAATTATTGGTTGGATATTTCCTATATTTGGCAAGGTTGTTTATTCCTAGAGACTCCTTGTGGAGCATAGGGCCACATTGACATTTCAATAACTAATAGATTTTACATGTTGGACTTACTAGCCCCACTCCAAAGACAGATACCTTGCAGGGCTAAAGGGCTCCAACCAACTTGCTATTTGCCCATAGCTGAAGAGAGAAGTGGATTCATGCATTCCCATAGGGCATTAGTACAAAAATAACATAAGCGGCGTTGGCCATATCATGAACTTGTATTGCCGATTCTTGTTTTTGTACCCATAATCACTATATCATTCTGCACGTACATTTCTGGTAAGACAGTATATATAAATTTCTCATAGCAATTGCATATGCAATTTTTTTTGGAAAAAATGGCAGCTTTTAAGTATTCCTCCTCAAAGAATAGAAAAAAGATCATAAAGAGAACAGAAATAATCTCATTGTCGCTTCATTATTAAAGATGCTGCAATATTCCCAACAATTCAGATCTTTTTATTTTTGTTTTTCGGAAAGAATGATAATTGCAGGTGTCTTCTACAGGGATTTTTATCGCACATTTTTTTTCAAAAGTTTCTGTTAAATCTGTTTTCTGAGAAACTGAAGTCTATCTCCTGCCCCTGTTTATTAGTTTGGGTGTGTCTGCATATGGACATGTGGCAGATGCTTGCCAAAGATTTATCTGTATATCCACGTCAATGCTTACACATACATTTATCGATATGGATGTACAATTTGTGTATTTACGTGGGTTGGTTTTTCTCATTTCATAACAGCTCGTAAGATTTTATGAAAGTGTTTTATGTTTGAATGAAGGAAAGAAAAAGCAGGATTGAGGAGTCATAAAAAATACAGAAAGACAAAATGTTAACAATGAGAAGAAAAATAACACAACTGCCTGCTGTAGGGTTAAACTCCACTTCATTTTCCGTTCTGATAAATACTGAAACTTTTGTGTTGGAATAAATAAGAAAAGTTATAAAAATATGTTTTTGTATAAATTCATTCACTTATTAGAATAAAATAAGCTTTCGTATATTTGTTTGAGAAAAATTTTTGTCATTATCAAAGACATGTCAATTTATCTTAGGCAGTGAGAAAAAAAAAATCCTGGCAATCAATGGGTTGAGAGTTCAAATCACGGTAGTGAAATTCACATATCAGTTTACATCCCTAATTTTAGTGAAGATTGTTCTTGTTCTTTGTAGTTCTAGAATTTAATGAAAATGAAAAAGGGGTGTAAAGAAAGGAGAGAGGTTAAGAGAGAGGTTAAGAGAGAGGCTAAGAGAGAGAGAGAGAGAGAGAGAGAGAGAGAGAGGAAGGCTTGAGAGAAGACATGAAAGAGAAAGAGAAGAAAGTATAGACAGAGTCAAAGGGTTGGCAACAAAAGAGAAAAAGAAATGGAAAAGAGGTGTAAAGAAAAGAGAGAGGCTAAGATAGAGAGAGAGAGAGAGAAAGAGAGAAAGAGAGAAGAAGGCTTGGGTTGTAGCCCCCAAAATATGGCTAGGACTGACAAACTTTGACAGCCAAACAAAGAGAAGAATCTGTTGCCCACTTGGCTGGTTGGTCAGGTGGGCCATTACTGGCACTACAGTGATTCTGTAAGTGCAAATAAAATCAGGGGTCTGAAAATGGGAGGAGGAGGGAGAGACAGGAAGGTAAGCTTTAAAAAAAACATAGGTCTGGTTGATCACTCCATAGAAACCATCTAGATTCGAAAAAGAATAGACAAACCTCTTTAAGGGGGAGAACTTTCAACCTCAACCGCAAAAAACAAAAATTGTAGACATAATAAGGAGTAAGTGGTTGAATTTTCAGTACCATTGGTTCACATTATAAACGTGATACATGCATACGTACATAGACAGCCAGTCAGCTAGCCAGACCTACTTGAAATCTGAAGAACCTATGTTGATAGTTTTGGTGACAGTTCAGTTTGACATTTTCTAATAAGAAAGGAATAGGCTGAGGGGAGGAGGAAGCAAGAAAAGAGAGACAGGAAAGGAGAGTAGAGAGACAAAAAGATTAGAGCTGAGGGAGGAGGAAGGAGAGGCAGGGAAAGAAAAGATAAGATAGAAGGAAGAAAGAAAGAAAGAGAGTAGGAATAGTTGGGAGGTAAAAATGTTATCGGAAGAGTGGTGAGGGAAAGAGAAAGGATAGGACCAAAGGGCGAGAGAAAAAGGAGACATGACCGACTGCTGCCGGGTCAAACTCCTCTCCTTCTCCTATTCTGACTGAAGGTGGTGGTGGTGGCAACTGTTGTATTGTATATTCTATAAATAAAAAATTATAAAAATATATTTTCAATAACAATGCATTTATCTATCAGAATGAAATTAGCCTCTATGTTTTTTTAAGATAAATTTCATAGATATATGAACCTTGTCAGTATAGTTGAGTCAGTAAGTCATCAGCCTCTCAATCTGTTGGCCATGATATCAAATCACAGTAGGGGAATGTTAATTTTACCATCCCAAATTTAGTGAGGATTGTTCTTGTTCTTTTTAAAGTAGAAAAACAAGGCCAACTCCTTGTTTGGACTGTATTTGACAAAAGGAAGTTTGGAGAAATAAAGGAGCAGACAAAAAGTACATGCTCTTATGCTGGCCATGGCAACAGCCGTCCCTACCAAGGCTTCATGTATCATAAGTTTCACCTTGTCTTGGAGTTCTTCAAGGTTTTTGCAACATGTAAGAATAGACTTAGAGGCAACAAGGACCCAAAGTGGCGTCACTCACTTCACTATACACTATCATAACCCTAGCTAGGGGTGTTGTGTTGGATTTATGCCTTCTCTAAAGTTATTAGTGTCAGTCTCAGTCTTGGTTGGAGTCAGGATCTACCAGCCCCATGGCTCTACCAATATATGTAGCGTATGTACAGTAAATGATACCAATAGATTACTAATTTTACACTCATTTTTACTCACCCTTCAGGAAATGATGCTCAGTATTGTACATATAGCGAAGTGGAAAACTTGGATCAAAGTTTGCAAAAATGGAAGTTTCGTTACAACCTGGAGAAAACACTGTAAAAAGTTCTGCTTTATGACGGGTCTACTGTTAAATGTGTTTAGTATTCTCTCATCTACCTGTGATACCTGTATAAAAATGAATGGTGGCTGGAACAATTTAGCAAAACATACTTACAGATCAGACTAGCAAACCTAAGAGATTTAGAGAACTTTACGCTTAATAAATACAGCTTCTCTATTGGAGTTGCGATTGGCCATGGCAACAATTCAGATAATGCCAACAGCAACACGAGTTCAAACTCCAGTAGGGACTGCTTATGTCCACTTCACATTAATAGCGTAAAAAAAGGCATGAATCCATCTCTCCTCCCCTTCAGCAATTAAAATAGCTGAGCAGATTGTACTTTTTAGCCTAGAGGCAACCAGTCTAGGGGAAGGACAACTCCTATTCCAAACCAGTGTTTTGAATGCCGACTTGATATCCTTTCAGGTAGCTTCTGCAGCCAAGCTGATACCAAATGTATCAGACTCTGCTTTCCTCTGGACTACATCAGCAAAGCCAAGAGAGGGACTCTGATGACTTGGTATCCCGGGGTCTCCATATGCTTTGCCTAGGCTTGTGCCCTTGAGGAGACAATCAACTGGGAGCCATTCATACCACTTCCTTCAATTTTCACACTCCCCATTGATATTCTCTATCTATTATACGGACTTCTGTCTATTCTCAAAACCATAGAAAGTATCTTTACAAATACAATATATGGCAAATATGTCAATAATATTGTGCCATTTTTCTGATGTTTATCTGGCAATTCTAGTTGCATGAAAGTCTGCAGTTGAAAGGGTTCCCAATGCCACTGGATAAAGGACCCTCTGGCCGAGAGAGTGGGATGACACTGGGGAAATGTTTCTCCTACTTTAAATTCTCCCTGCACAAGACCGTGATACTATTCATCAAGGATCTTTCAAAAAGGTGCCCCAATCATTCAGAGTTGGGTAGCATATACATCTGATAGTTTATAGATGAATATATAAACAAAAATCTTCTTGGAACCCAAAGGACAACCTCAGTATTGTAAATGGGACAAAAATTAAGGGTTTCCCAGTACATTTGAGTGACTTCTATCCAACTATACCCAAAAAATCTAACAATTAGACAATTCAGATCAATCTTAGTTTGAGTAAGTAAAGGAAAAAAGCATAGAGATTTTCACTGACTCGAGAATAAATAGATAATATCCGATCTGTTTAAATCTGAACAGACAAAAATCCATGAAAATATCAGAGGTACAAGATGAGCGTAATAACCTATACTCTTTCAAAATTGCTCAACGCATAGGTTTCTGAGGGTTTCAAAGTAAAAGCAATAAGGACATAATGGATGGATTTTCGTTTTCTCATTTTCTAAGAAACCCTGGGAAGTCATACGTTATTTTAAAGGTTATGAGATACAGTTTACTTTTATAGTAAAATCAAATAAATATACTGATCATGTAACTTCATTTTGTACCCAAAATGGCTGCCATATTCTCAAACTGTCCACAAAATTCCAAGTGCATAAATGTGTGCTCCCAGCCAACTAATAAATGAATGGAAGATGTTAGTCACCAAATAGTCAATGGCATGGATAATGGAATTGGCGAGCCCGGTTCAAACTCAGGTTAAGACAGTTGGTGTTCACTTTGCACTAATGCCCTTGGGAAAGGTATGAATATATCTCTGTCCAGCCTAGCTATAAGTAAATAACTAAACTCTTGAGCCTTGGCAGGCATCCAGTCTAGGAGATGGACAACTCTGATTCCAAACCAGGAAAATCTAACCCCTTGGACAGCATTGGAAGTTTGGTAAAGGACAAAATGTAGCGTTAGTGGAGCTTTGGTGAAGATTCAATGGGACTATCAAGCTAGGGGAGTGGATTATGATAAACTGCCCATGTAAAATAAAACAGAATAGAGTAGACAGGCGAGATTATGTTGCTGCCATCACATCTTGGGTATGAGTGGAAGATTTGAAAAAAAAAATGAAATTAGTGTCTGTAAAAAGCAATGGACAGTAAAAGCTTCTTCGATACAATCTAGGGAAGGTGGTCTAAATAATAAATTGTAAAGTTTCACAGCCTCGCTCATTGGATGTTACAAATGGCATACAAATATAAGGGAATCAATACAAAGTCTTCTAGTGGTACAAAATCGTAGAATTTCCATTATTAGCGGATACATAGGAAAACATGGATTTTTGTTGTCCACTTTTTGCAACACAAAAATATTTTTGGGTTCTTTTGCACCTGTAGCTCAGAGCACAACAGTGATACAAAGCACCATACGCCACAGGAAGAAACCCGTTTTGACAGTTTTGAGAAAAGTTCTAGTTGACGTTTCTCAGCAAATGAATGGACAGCGAGACACAAAAAAGCAATGGATATTGAACAGAAAGACTGAGCGTAACAGTCGATATAAACAAACTATATATGATGCAATATATTTATTTCAAAGTGGATGTCAAGTCCATTCTTGAAATCGATTCCATGATTCAGAGAAACCATTGTCTTATGAAGAGTCAGAATCCAAAAATAGCTACAGATATAAAAGAGTCTTAGGAAATAAAAAACCCCGAATCAATCCTGCCACGTTTAATATTTCAGTCATGCAAAAGTGATGCTGCTTTACCCATGAGGGTAATGGGATCTTCCAAAAAGGCCAGAATCCAATTTTACCTCCTATTCACTGCCAATCCCTTCTCACTCTGTCGACAATAACGGAGACTTCCTCGTGTCTGATCCAATCTTTTCAATTCATCACACAAAAATGAGCGAGACTGTGTACATCAGTAAGATTGTTCGTCATTTATGAATACTTTTCATGCATTAGAAACACATGGAGAGAAAGGGAGATATGTATTCCAAGCATCTATGAATAAATATTAATAAGCGTATATGCTTGTGAATTTTTTTATATCAATATCAAGATGTAGGTGTCCACATTAGTAAAGTACATTCAGACATAATTATAATACGCATGTATTTTCATATCTATACTCAAGTCATAGATTACACACGCACATGTACACTCACATACACACTCTCACACACACATAAATAAAAGATTCTATATTGAACAACCATAACCACTAAAGGTGGTGTAGATTTCTATTTATTTTTTTGTGTTTGAATGTTTATGTGCTTGTGTGTTCCAGTGCCCCTGGCCATACCGTTTTGTCTACAGACTTGAAAATTGGCATCAGTACTCCACTTGACCTCTTCTAAAGATGGTTCTTTTTAATTCTTGGATAAGAACTTTTTTGACCTTTTTCGGTCTTATTTTGATTGGTTTATTACTAATATCTTGATTCTCCAGAATCTAGATGGTTTACGAGTTTTTTTACTGTTATGTAGATTCTTTCCACTAGAAAATGCCTGTGATGTTATGGATAGAATGTAATCTGATCATATTCATTCATTCAACGGCTTTTCAATTACTGACTGTGTTGGTGAGTTCTGACACATTTTGATGTATCAATATAAAACCATATTTGATTTCTAGTTCTTGCTTTCTGAAAGCTTCTATTGTTTGGCATTAGTTTTCTCCTTTGTTAGTAACTGTCAACCAACACTGTTTCTAAAACTGTCAGCATAGGTTTCATTCATTTCTAAGTTGGTCTAGCTGGCTTTGTCTGTACGTATGTATCACATGTACAGGTTGCACCAATGGCATTTAAACATTTACTGCTTATCATGTAAGAGAGAAATTTTTTTTTCTTTAAAATGTCTCCCCTAAATAGTTTTTTAATGGGGGTTCAATTCTCAGTGTGAGTTCATGCTAAATTGATCTCTCAGTTTGTGCCTGCATGTTTTTTGAAAATTCAGACTTTTTTAGTGATCACTGCCCAACAAAAGATTGGAGAAGTGACTTATTCATTGATCACCTCTCCTTTCAATTTTTTTGATTGATCATCCGCAACACTGATCCAGAATTCCGCAATAGGAAAGAATGACTATCCTTTGAAATATCAAATAAGAAGTTTTACAGGCATATGTATTCTTGGGTGAGAAAATAGAGAGATAAATAGGACTGTTTAGTCACTCAATAATCTATTAGCAGCATGCGGTGATCAATTAAAAAATTGAAAAAAAAGGGTGATCAATGAATGAATTACTTCTCTTACCTTTTGTTTGGAAGTGATTAATAAAAAAAGATGAGCATGAAGGCTGCTAGACGCAAACCGTGGGGCGCATTTAGGATAAAATTACATTGCAAATTGAAGCCCTGTTAAAAGCCTGTTGTAGGGGGAATTTTAGACAAACAAAAATAAACTTTTTTTTCCAGACTTAGTAAGGAGTAAATGTTTGAGCTATCAGTTTCATTGGGGTGGAATGTCTGCGTGATACACTGATAACCAATCAGCCAGCCAGCCAGACCAGCTAAAAGATTGAAAAACCTATGTTGACAGTTTCGGTGGTAGTTTTTAGTTGACAGTTTCGAAAATTAGCAGCACTTTACCCAGAATTCCACAGTATGAAAGAAAAACATGTCACACACAGTAGAATTAAATTATAATCATTAACGAACACTTAAACTGAGTTAGTCCCTTACAGCATCCAGATTATATCGAATTAGTAATGCAATCGGCTTCTTTCTGGATTCAGTTAGAAAAACATCTCTAGCTTGATTCCATTTGGTTAAATCCATGATACAAGTACACTTCTTGAATTTCACTCATAAAAAGAATGCCTCTTGAATAACGACTGCTTTTCCTAGCTTGTAATTATTCTTTAGCTTCTTTAATGGTGTCCATGCACAGCCCATTATACACGGCAATTATTAATAACGAATCAGCGCTCGATAAAAAGCCGAAGCCAAGCAAACAAACAACCGACCAAATGAAGTAATGAAAATTGACGGATAATTGCTAATTGTATGATTTCAGTTTGGCATGTATTTTGAGAAATATTGATCTGAAATGTATGACCCAATATGGCCAACATATGCAGAAAAGTAACGATAAATAGAAAATAAAGATTTCAAAAAATATGTAAAGTGCAAATAAGAATTTAATATCTGCATCATCAAACTTTCATGAATATCATAATGCAGTTAGAAAAGTCTATATTGAATTGCATTAATGAATCAACGTGGTTTAGTCATAGATCTTTGTAAAAATCTCAGTAAAAATCTCAGCTGTATTTGTGGTTACCATTTTTGTAGGCGTATAAGAGCTCCCTTTCATTTCAGGAGTGAATCTCAATGAAAAAAATGCATTTCCCTGAATTCAGCTCATTTATCACTCAATTCTTTAAAACTCAACCTCAAGATCTGGCCAATGAGAGACAGGACAAAGAAGATTATGTTTATCATTTGAGCTGTTTTAACAAAAGGAGTGGGAGTTTTGCATACAGTCAAATACGGTAAGTAGACTTGGAGTTCAAAGGGTTGTTCAGTTAATATACCTTGTTTTTCTCATTGTTAGAGTGTTTAAAACATTCACAGGCAAATAGTTTCAAATGTATAATCTTGATAACAAAAAGGAAGACCTTTCTTTTATTTCTTTCAGGTATTGACCATCAGTACAGCAAAAAGTTAGTCCCTCATGCAGTGATGTACACAGACCTTCAGAAGGACAGGGGCTTAGAAAAGCAGGGGCACAGTGGAAAAAATACCCAAACATTTTTACAATGAAATCCCTGTTGCCATATAGGGTGTATGTATGTATACACACAGGGGAAAATGTTAAAATTGTAAGTGGTAAATATCCTTGAATTTAAAGTATTATTTTTTTGTCTTCTATCAAAATATATTTCTGAATTTTTTTACTAAAAGGGAACTTTTAATATGGTAGAATTGGTTGACCAAAGATTGCATGTATAGTATCATATGTGAATATGAAAAAGAACTTTTTGATAGCTGATATGATAGGTTGGTTGGTTTAAAAAATAAAACTGGTAATATAGTTTTTCTTTTTCACAAAAATTGGAATAACAAAGTACCAACTTGTAAGAAAGGAAAGGTGATGTGGAGGTGGGGATTAGGGGAAGGTTATTAAAAAATTGATATCAAAGATAGAGCTGGGACAAAAGAAATAGAAAATAAAATCGGGGGCCAAGGATTAGGGCATATAGTTTGAGGGGGCAGTGTTGAATAAGGTTTGATAGCATTCCTTTGACCTGTCTGCTCGATTGAACCCCCCTAAGAATTGAATTTCCTCCAGAATAGATCTCTGAGTCATTGGAATATGTAAGCCACACCATCATGGCAAAGTACTTATTCACAGAGTGGATGATATGACATAAAGTAAAGAAGCATTTATCATTAATTTACAAGTGAAAAATATTTAAGCATTCCAAGGCCTAGTTGAAAAGCAACCCATCTTATAGATGTGGACTTGCCTGTGTCACATAATGGCCGTGAGATTTGGTATGATTGGTTGATTATATGAGTATTTTTGTAATCATTTTTCCTTCCATTAGGCAATTCATTTGTTTTTGTTTACAACAATGGTGAAACCTGAATAAAAAGCATCTCTTTCAATGTGAATTGTTCACCCGAAGAAGGCTGTATAATGGATAAACCAAAGTGTGGAAATATATATATATATATATATATATATATATATATATAATTGTGTCATCCACAGACAGCAGTTTCATTGTATTACAACTCCTCAGTGTGGCTATAGACTATCCATTATCCCATCCAGTACCACGAGGTAGGATCGAAACCTGTGCTCCAGACCCAGAGACTGGCATCTTACCTCTGCCCTGCACAGAACTAGATGGTCATTATTGTGCAGAGATTTAATTCATTTCTTTTGGCTACACATTCATCTGATTTCTACATCCACTTTTTGACATAAAAATAGATCTTCTCAATCTAAAACAAATGAAAGAATTTGAAAACCTCAAATAAAACTGTCTACATAGGTTTATTCAGTTTCTAAGTGATTCTGACTGGCCATCTATCTGTCAATCTATCCATCTGTCTATCTGTCTATTTATCTATCTATGAGTTGTGTATACAGGTTACACTAATGGAGCTCCAGGGCTGAAAATTTAAACATTTACTTGTAATCATGTCTAGAAATTTCTCTCTTGAAAATCTGTCTTCAACAAAAGGTGAAAAAAGTAATTAATTCATTATTTCAATCCTTTTCCCAATTTTCAATTGATCACCCTCAATGCAGTATGCTGCTAAAAGATGTTGGTCATGTGACAGTTCCTATAGAGTGATTAACCAGGCCTGTATTCTTTTATTTTCATTCTAATCAGGTTTTGAAAATATTATATCTACATCTGTGAAGTTGTTCTCCTGATACTGAGACTAATCATATTATTTATAAGCTACTACTTATAATGAAGAGATGATTCAAATAATTATGTACTCTAAAGAAACAAGAGATGAAATCTTAGAACTTGGTAATATATTTGCTCAGATAAGCAGCTGGAAATACTGTGGAACACATCTGGTTATGTTACCTGTCAAGATTTGCAACTTTAGATTGAAAGTGCACGTTGGGATCGTTATATTTGAAACTGTCAAACAAAACAGTCTCAAAAACTAACAACATAGGTTTCTGCAGTTTTTAAGGTGTTCTGGCAAGCTATAAATGTGTATATTCCAATATTTACTCCTCATTATGCGAGAGAAAATATTTTTTGGTCAATACCTACCTAAATAGGTTTTTAAAAAAATTCGTCTGAATTTTCTTTTGAAATATTTTTGAATTGATCATCCTCAACTTGGCATGCTGCCAAAGGATGTTGGTCATCAGAAAGTTTCTATTGAGTAACTGACCACACCCGTTTAATGCATCTTTTCCATTTCTTTTTAAAAAGCTATGTGGGAAAATTTTTTTTATCTAAAACAAATATATCATTCAAACATTTTTAAAATTGCAATATTATCCTTCAAGAATTTGAAAAAGTAGCTTTTAAACTACTAATTTAAAACGCAAGGTCTTTATTGGAAATTATCCAGCCATTTTGAATAGCTTGTGCACTAGTTGTGCAGCCTTGATATAACTAACATGACGAAGCTTTTCCCATTGGGGTACTCAGTCAGTAGAGAGACACCATACAATCAACATTTGGCTGTGGACGAGATTATAGAGAACATGACCAGCAGAAGCAGAAGTGTATGTATAAGTATGTGAGGTTCTAAGCGAGGTACTTTGAAGAAAATAAGGTGCCATTGCTTTATATAGACTATTCATTGTTGATCTTAAATGGCTGGATACTTTCCTGACAGATCTTGAATAAATGACTTTTTGTTAGAAATCATTGGATTAGAGATTGTGACAATAAACTTCAGATGATTGTTGTTCCCTCGATACGCAAACATAGCAAGAAAGTTGCAACAATTAATTGTTCTCTTGAGTGCTTTCAACTTCTTTAGGACAATGCAAAATACTTAAAACAAATGTCATGTATAACAAACATGTTAAAGATAAAGACACAACAATCAAAATTGGGAATGCAGGACTGGGGAAATTAGACCACCACTTCTACATAGGACAATGAATATCCATGAAATCCTCCAGAGAAGAATAAATCAAGCAAAGAAACACTTTAGGATGGCAAACTTTTGGAAGAGTAAGCTTAACCTTCAAGAATAAAGAAATCATACTTGTCTTGAGGAGAAGAGTATGCAATCGATAGTCACCTGTGGAGCTGAAACATGGAACCTCACTAAGAGACTGACCCTCAAACTGAAAACCATACAATGTGTACATGAATAGAATTATGCTCAACATAACATGGAGAGATTACAAGACAGCATAATATATTAGATGAAAAACTGGAATCCAAGATATGATGGAATTCATTAAAAACCTAAATAACTGGTCAATGGCAGACAGTCACTGGACATCACGATTCACCATCTAGATCCATAAAGATCACCTGTGAAACCATGGCTGGAGAAACATATGATGATGTGATGAACTTGACAAGTTTAGAAAACATTGGCTCTGCGTGGCCCATGATAGAGAGAGAGATGTCGTGAATCCTAAGGAAGGTCTATATCCAACAAAAGATGTTAAAATGCTGGATGATGATGAATATAGAGAAAACTAGAAAGCACTCAGTGAGTGTCTACCTCTGTCAACTCCATATTCAGGGGAAGTAGTAGGGCCTGGATACAAACCCAAAATTGAATTGCTTCCATATCCCATTGCCTACCCTTCCACAAAATTTGATTGAAATTCATAGAGAACCTTTGGAGATATTGTGAGGTGCGGACATATAGCTACATGAATACTCCTCCCTCCCATCTAATAACCCATGGCCTACCCTTCAACAGAAGTTGATTGAAATTTTTTGAGAACTATCTTTAAAATGTTACATTTATCACCTTCCCTAGTATTGTTTGATGTCTTGTAATTAGGCATTTTGATTATTTCATGCATCATTCAGACTAGCATTCTCATCTTTGATATATATATACATATGTATATATTTTTGTATGCATGTGTGTGGGTCAGTTTATGTGCCTATGTGTGTGTATGTATGTATTTATAGGAAAATATGCTAATAAATGTTTCATGTGTTTTAACTTAACTGACCCAAAATCTCTCAAAAAAATATCCGTATAAAAGACTTTTCATAAATATGTATTCTACCTACTTTGTGTATACATCTTAATAATTTCACGTGGGAGTTGTCCAATTTTGCTTTTTGAATAAAAAAAATCATGTATGTGCTCTAGATTCATGAATATTTATGTCTTTGCTTTATGCCCAAATAAATATTTATGTCATTTTATTCAGACTATTGATTTTCTAATTTAGAAAGAGAAAAAAACTTTCCGTAATACTAATCTGTCTATTTGAAAATGTTTATTTATAAAACTTTGTATCAGCTTATGAGTCAATGTGGAAGATGAGGTGGGATGGGCAACTGCCTCCACCAAAACTTGGACAATACATTCTAAAATTTTGGGCTAATCAGTGTAATTCAGGTAAGACTGAGGTAATTTTAGTGCAAATCAAGGCCTCCGCCTCCTTTAACCGAGGAGATCCCATTTTTCCAACTGGTTTCATATCTTTAAAAGTTTCTTTCTGGAAAAAGGAAAAAATAAAAGATGAAATTTTCAAGTCTACTTATTGCTTGTAAAATCTAATCTAAAAGACATAATCCGATTTGAGATGCTTTTTTTTTTCATCTGTGAATGAAATGATCTTTTTTTGTTAAGGCTGCTTACCTTATTCTTGCAAGATCTGTGACATTTAGATATGAATGACTGCTCTTTCACCCGTGTCAGTTAATCAATAATGTTAATGAGTGTCCGCTAGGGTGTGGGGCGATCACTTGCCTGCTACCGAGGGGATTTGAAAATTGGAACCATGAAAGAGGCCCATGAAACAAAGAAGATTTGATTTAAAGTAATGAAATGATATTTTGATAAACTAAATTTTGTGTGACTGCGTTGCCACTAAAATATATTCTGAATATATCCACCACCCTTTCCCTGAAAAAGTGGCCAAGGACGTCTACGTGTATGTTGTAATTAAAGGGAAAAAAACTCTAATGCACTTTTAAAAATGATTTTTTTCATTATTTTAATTTTTTTATGTTATTCTTGTTTTTATATTTTTTTCATGAGAGTGAAATTCTTCTTTAAAGGAAGAAGTATGCTTGGAAAGTTTTTGCTGCTTTTCTAAAACTTTCTAAATCATGTAGTACCCTTTAGGAATTCTTTTGCCTGAAGATGAGACCAAATGGAAAGAACTTTTCATACGAACTAATGCATCTTTTTAACTCAACAGCCCCCACCCTGCTTTCTCTATTAGAAACAGTCAACCAAAACTGTCATCAAATCTGTCATCATAGGTTTCTTCTAGTATATATATATATATATATATATATATATATATATATATATATATATATATATATATATATATATATAACACATACAAACCATACCAATGGAACTAAAGAGCTTAAAATTTCAATATTTACTCCTTATGTCAACAAAAAAAGTTTATTTCTTTTTAAAAAAAATGTCCTCAATAGATAGTTTTTTTAAAAAGTTTGCAATGTAAGTTTATGCTTAATTGTTTCATAAGTTTATACCCAGCTGCATTCATACTTGTTTTGAAAATTTGGATTTTTCAGTGATCAAACAAAAGGCGATAGAAGTAACTTATTTGTTGATCTCCTCCTTTTCCTAATTTTTTAATTGGTCACCCCTAATGCGGCATGCTGCCAAAAGATGTTGGTCATGTGACGATTTCTACTGAGTGACTAACCAGACCTGCCTCTGTCTTTTGCTTAATAAAAATTCCTTACATGGAATAAATGGAAAAAAAAAAGAAGAATATCTGCAAGGCATAAAGAAAGTCCTGTAAGATTACTTCTTGCTTGCCTTGTTTTGCTTCGAGATGTGGAAGGCCTTTTGCACATAGTTTTCTACTTCTTTCATCTTTCCTATCACAGCCTTAGGGGTTCTAACGTGTCATCTCTTGGGCTTTGGGGGAACTTTAATGGTGACTAGGGGCTATGGAACTCTCTGGAAAAATGTCCCCTTTTGGCAAGACATGTGTTTTTCTTTGTTGCTCGGCTATTTCTTTGTTTGTGCAGAAATGGGATTAACAATTGATAACAAGTATCCACTAGCAATTACTTTCTGAGAAGGAAAGAAAAAAGGTAAAAATTTGGAAAAACAGGAGCAACGCTGCCCCACTCATGGGACCATGCTGTACGCATAAACAAACGCTAACTAATTTTGGCAAGTATTTATACATATACATAGTGAGCCATTCATTTATATATTCATTCATACATACATATATATATTTACATATATATATATATATATATATATATATATATATATATGTATATATATATATATGTATATATATATATATATATATATATATATATATATATATATGTATGTATATATATTGATCAGCACTGCTTGGGAGCCATGTTAATATGACTGTTTTGTTTTTAAATCCTCGAAACAGTTGGATGTTGAACAACTGATGATCCCAACAAGAAAAATTCACACATGGTACCATAATATCTAATTACATGTTAAGCATAAAACCCATTAAAAAGCTTACATAAATCACAAATATTTGGAAATAATATGGTCTATAAGGAAAAATCTCTAATTTTTAAAGCTGTAAAGCTTTCTAGACTATACATATATAGTCTAGAAAGCTTTGAAGCTCTAATCACTGAAAATCACATTAAAAATTTTTCCAATAGATTTTTTGGTCACTTAGGTAACCTGTTACCAAATATCTGTCAATGTTATTTATGCAATTTTCCAAAGTGTTCTTTGCCCTGTTTCCCCTATACTTTATTTTTATGGTACAATGTATAAATTGTCTCTTGTTGGGATCATCAGTTGTTTATCATGTAACTGTTTTGGGGAATCTAAAATCAAAACAGTTATATATATATGGCAATCCAGTAGTGTTGATCAAACACCACCTCCCTTTCTCATTATATATATATATATATATATATATATATATATATATATATATATATATATATATATATACATATATATATACATACATGTATGTATATATATATATATATATATATATATATATATATATATATATATGTATGTATATATATAAATATATATATATGTATACACACACACACATATATATATATATATATATATATATATATGTATACTTTTGGAAAAAAAATTGTATTATTTATAATGGAAGAATACTTGATATCAAGAATAGAGCATATGAGTCATTCCATACCCAATCACCTGATTCAAGGTACTTTCCCCAGGTCACCCATTCAGATTCTGCTGAAAAAAAATCTCCTGTGCTCTAAACATATGGAAAAATCTCAAATATTTGGTCTGTATCGCTAATAGAAAAATTTTGTGTCTAGGGCTAACTTTCTCCATACAATCCATAAATGTAATCAGATTAAATATATCTTATGGACTGTTACTACTATAAGCCTCTGAAACTAGTTGAAAATTCCAAATGTAAAAAGACGATGCCCACTTTGAGAGTGTCTCTCTCAGACTGTATGCTAGTTAAAGCACATAGTTTTCTCTCCACCATTTATAATATATTAAGTTATGCTTTTGCTGTAACTGTATTTATTACTGTTATAGGAGTGTCAGAATGATTGTTTAAAACATGCTTGATTTTCAGTGTCCCTAAAATTGTCAATTTTCTTGTCCTCATTTGACCATATTGTCAGTTCTTGACCTGACTCACTTCACGAAATCTGAGCATTGTTTTGTCACTGTCGCTTGAAAGAGTGGTTTTTTATTTTCAAAAGTACTAATTTTTAGGGTCTTCACGCTTCAAGAGATAATTTGTTTCTATGTCATTTTGTCAGGCCAAGAACTTTCTAGTTATAAGAGCATGGCTGCTTAACTCTGAAATCATTTCAACTCAAAAAGTCAACTAAGTAAATAGACCAAATAATTATCAGATTTGATCTGATCAAAATAATCATGATAATTTTATTTCAAATTTTCATAATTTTTCCGTCTATTTACCGGTATGGAAAAAAAACGCAATTAAAAAAATGAAATTTCATTTATTGATGATGATTATCGAGAAAAAGAAAAAAATTAAAGATCATCATAACAAAAATTTGTTTTATGAATTTGAAGGTTAATATAGATATCATTCAAATTCATTGTGATCAGAAAGAAACAAGGACTATATAAAGAATGTCAGGAGCAAGAGTAACCCAGTGTACCATGATTTCTGTTCTAGGTAGTGAGAGTTATTTTCTAATTGCTTTCATGCTTTTCATGGACAATAATTGAACAGCAATTGTGTCAAAATTTGAAGTCATGTAAAAAAATTCTGTTGAAGAATAAAAATAGTCAGAACAAATCCTATTCATAAAATCACTGGTGTTTTCCACTGGAAAACATCTAAAAAGTATTTTAAATTAAAGTCAGGGCAAAGTAGAACAAAATACCCCCATTTTTATTTATTTACAGTCAACCGTGTTGTAATGGTACAATGTAATGACATCCTAATTAGTACAGCCCCTTTTTTTATATTCTTGCATTCAATTCAAGATCAATTTGCAGCAACAGCAAATGAACATTTCAGTCATTATTCTGGAAACTAAAATTATTAAACCCTTAAAATAATTGATTATCTCTTCCTTAGAATATACAATTCCTTCATATTTGTATTAAACTTTTGCCTGTTAATTGCATGATTGGCATGATTACTTTTCAGTTCATTCATTTCATTTGCTGACCTGTAGCATGTATGTTAGGTATTAGACTTTGTCCGGGTAATAAAACATGCTTTTTTGGTTTCTCATTATTGATACACATTGCATGAAATGAACCCGTTATAACAGGAAATATATTATAATGGCACTCTTAAATCCCTAGGGTTGGGGATGGTGGTAATAATCGAAGTCTACTGTATTTATAATCCAACCATCTTCACCAACAAGAAAAGGGATTGAAATCCTTTGACCATCCACTGGCTTCATAAAAATGTGCATCCCCATTTATTCATGCCCGGATATCAGTTAACAAACCCTCCTTCTCTTGCCCTAAAAGCCACCCCCCTGTCCATTAACGACATGAATTGCTAGCACAGACTCTCGGAATGTAATTGGCTCTCAGCAGTAAAAGTGTCAGATACTAACACATCAAAGTGCCATTATCCATCATGTGGCTATTATCAATCAGTGATTTACAACAAAGGCATGTCTCTCAGTTGCAATATTCTCCAAATTTTTGAATCCTGGATTCTGAGCTCAGGAGTTTCCTCATCAGTTGCCATACTACCTTAGTATAATTCACCAGATGCTGTCTGTCCATCTGTCAGTCTGTCCATATGTCAGCCAACTGCAGAAACCATACAACACATCCCCATGAAATTTTCTGTGAATACTATTTTCAATACAACCAATTACAAAATATGAGCAAACAAATAATTTTCATTTATTTTAATTCAATTTATAACATATAGATTATTTAAAAGATACATCATTCAATTTTACACACTATCATGAAAATCACAAAGAATCAATAAACTGTTAAAATTTATCATGTAATAAAAATTCTTTTTCTTTTCTAGCATTTTCAGTGGTCTGCTTATTGCTGGATCCAAAGATTACTGGATTAGAATTGTACAACTATATAACTTACCTCATTTTTTTAACTAATTGCACCTGCAACTACTCTTTTAAAGGATAGGGTAATTAAAAATTGTTAAATAAAAATGTCATCAAAACTGCCAACGTAGGTTTCCCAGTTGGTCTAGCTAGCTGGCTTTGCATGTATGTACCAAACATACTAACTGTACCGAATGGACTGAAGGGATGAAAAGTTAATCAATGATGTTTTTTAGGTGGGGAACAGTTTTCAATGAAAATTACGCTAAGCTGATCACTAGTGGCAATCAGTTGGTCATCATAGTAGGAGAATGTGAATTTTACGTATCAGTTCACTTCCCTATTTTGGATTGGACTATTCTTGCTGTTGGGCAAAAAAACGGTGGACATCACAACTCACAACATGGATCCCCAGACATCACATGCGCAATAGAGGCCGGCAGAGTACTAGATGGAAAGACGAACTGGACAAATTCAGAAAATACTGGCTCAGCAATAAAAAAGAATCCTGGGGATGGTCAATGTTCAACGATGGATGTCAAGAGGCTGCTGATGATGATGATGGTGATGATGATGATGATGATGGTTCTTGGTGTTCTTGTTGCTTGGGTAAAAAAATAAAGTTAACCCCAGTTTCAAAGTTTGACAATATAAAAAGCATTATATTGCACTGCATTTATGGACTGTCTGTGGACAGACCTTTCAAAAACCTGGGGTAGATATACTCCAAAATATTTCTAAAAATTTTCATCACTATACTACTACTACTACTACCACCATGAATTACAATAACATTATGTTCTACCAGCATAACCAGAATGAACCCGGATTTTTTTTTGCATTCGGAAAGAAAAAGTAAATAAAGAAATAAGTAAGGGATATTAGTCTGTAATTAGCTTTTAATAGTTGCCCCCCATGACAATTATTATAGTCAATAAATATAGACCATCATGCGGCATTCTATAAGTGTAAATTTATAGGGATGACACTGTGCATAAATACACTGCAGTGCATTTTGAAGGTAGTGTTTTGACACTTATTTCTGCTATGATCAAATTTACGCTTGTAAACCATAATCATCTCCGTAAGAGTTCCTTGTTGACCAAGCTCTTTTTGATTTCATTCTTAGCATCAACTCTCTCTGTATGTCTTGCTCTCTTGCTCTCTCCCTCTGAAATATCTCTCAATTAATGCTTCACATTATATCGTACAATTTTTCTCGAGGCCCTCTGGTTAGATCCTTCGCCTCAGTAATGGAATCTTCACCGTTTACCTCCAGTGCATTGGGACAATTTGATTGGTTGAACATTCATAATGATGCTCAACATATTTGGTTGCCATGGTAACCTGTGATATCTATACATCAACAACTCCTGCCCCCTCTCTCTCTCTCTCTCTCTCACTCTTGCTCTTTCTCTCGCTCTTTCTCTCTCTGTCTCATATTGTTCCTCTGTTTCGAGGGCTCAAGTCAACAGTCACTCACAGCATCACTAAAGCATGCAAAACTTTCTTAATAGAAAGTTCCCAAGGCATGCGGGATTTTACAAGTACATGAATAGTCTAATCTAAGACATTTTGAGAATATTTTACTCACTAGATTTTTTTTACATAACACAATGTAAACAAGGAGAATTAATGACAAAATCATGGTATGGAGTAGCATTACAGGTGGAGGTGACTCTCAGAAGGGCAGAGACTGAGTCAAAAAAAGGAAGGCACACCAGCATTTAGTGCATTGGTTTCCAGCCTGGGTCCCACAGACCCCTGAGGGTCCTCAAAGGTTTTACAGGGGGTCCATGGGCGAAACTTTCAAAAGCCTGGGATAGATAAACTTGAAAATATTTTTTTTCAATTTTCATTACTACTACTACTACTACTACTACTACTACTACTACTGCATTGAATTACAATAACATTATATTCTACTGGCAAAACCAGTCACTGAATACCAAGTGTTAGCAATGTGTCTTCTCCTCGTCCCCTGTGCACATGCATAAAGTGACTGGTATTCATACAACCAGTTTTGCAAGAATGTACCTTAGATAATCCCAGAATAAGATATATCATACTCATAATAGATGGGGCTAAGATCTTTGAAAATATTGAATTATTATCTCCATTTTAGGACTTCACACAACAGATTCAAGCAGTTTTTCTTGAGGATTCCATGCATTACTAAAAGGTAAAATCTGTTAATTGATAAAATTATTTCTCTCATGAATATTGAACATAAAAGAAAATCCAATTCAAGTATATTCGAAGAAACAAAAGACTTTATCATGAGTGCTGTTGAAAACAACTCACTGTAAAATGTTTCAAAACTATTTTATTATGATTAAATCAAGGCTGAATCATCTCTGGAGGGAAAAATTGTCACTTTCATAGAATTAAGCAAGCTGTTGTTTCTTATTTATTCAGTAAAATGAAAAGTTATTTTATCTAGATGATAGCACATAAATTTCCCACAAAATCAAAAATGCACTCAGTAACTGAGAATTTAGTTCTCTGCAAGATATCTGTACCTTGCATTAATGTATATCAGAAGATATTATTTGGAATATCATCATAATAAATCAATCTTTTATCTAAAATTATCTAAAAAAATAAGTACTAGCTCAAGATTTTGGTATTGTTGGTCCAAAATGTCAACAGAAACACAAAAAAGCATTTTTGGAAAAAAACAAAAATGTTTTTTTTTTAGATGAAGCCTAGTGATGCACTCATGCAAATTTTCCTGGGTTGTAGCCTCCAAAATGTGACCAGGATCGCATGGAGCCCCCCCCCTTCCACATACACACACACAGAGATGAGAAAAGAGGGAAAAAAAACTATAGACCATTTGGTTTGTTGGTTGGGCTATTTGAGGTGCAACAGTGATTCAATATGCATTTGATATCTGCAGGTGAAATTAAGATCATTTTGTGCTCATGAGAAAAAAATTATCCCTTTCTTAGAATTAAGCAGGTTCTTATTAGAAACTGTAAAACAAAACTGTCAACATAGATTCTTTCAGTTTCTAGATCGGTTTGTCTGGCTGTCTGTCTATGTATGTTTGTATATATGTATGCATATATCACATGTACAGGCTGTACCGATGGAGCTAGAGGGCTGAAAATTGGGACATTCACTCCTTATTATGTCCATGTTTTTAGTTTATTTAAAAAAATGAATCTTTTCATCCAGATGATAACTTATAAATTTCCCCAAAAATGAAAAATGCATTCTGTACTTTATGCATTTGATGAGATTAAAATCTTCCTGTGCTTATCTGATGAAACGTAGACTGAGATTTGTTAATATTCTGTGTTGTTTCAAAGAGAAACTGAGTCATAATTCACACAATTGTCTCAATCTTTGCAACCAAACTTACAAGAAATGGAATAAAAACAAAAGCTAGATAAATAAATAAATCAAAAAGATAAAACAATAATATAAATAACTGCTGACCACGAATGAAAGATGCAGTATAGGCTTGGTTGCAGCCTTTTTGGGGCTCTATGCAAAGTTTGACCCCCTCCCCATCAGCGGTAACAGTAGCAGCTATGGTGAGATGTATTCACAAGAGTGCAGTGAAATGCAGATGTCAACTCCTGCATTATGATTTGCTTTGCTCAAATCATTGAGAATCCTTTTTCACATTTATGCATCTTTTCAAATTGTTGCAGATGTAGTGAATCTTTTTTCGGCTAATTTTTCTACCATGACAGTACCATTTCTATCAAAACATTAAAATTCACCTTCTATTCATTTTTGTGGCAAAGCAATGTTGTATTTTTATCATCTCCAATGATGTCAACCACACTTCTCAAAGGTATTCCCAGAACTGTTAACTAAATCATAAGTCTTGCAATCCTTGACTAAAGAGATCTGACTATCAAGTTATCACTTATGTCTTAGAGAAATTGAGCTCACAAATGCAAAACTATATTCACTGGTCTTGTTTGCTGCCAATGCTGAGTTTCTGGATGCCCTAAAGATAGTTCTAGGATTTATTTATTGCTTCATTTTGAATAAATGTGAAGTCATCAATTGATGAAGAGATTTTTTCTTCCAAAGGGAAGAGCAAATGCCAATAGCAGAAACAAATTCAGAATTTTTCTTTCCTTTTCTGGTTTTAATGCAGGCAATTCTTGAGAAGTTGAATCTAATGGGATTTTATGTCTTGAATTGGTGTAAAAATGATTTCTTCATTTGGATATACTTGATGAATTGTTTTCTCTTATGGTTGTCGCAATAGCTGAGTAGTTTGAAGACAACTCAACCCAAAAAACAACAATCTCTTAATGAAAAGCCAAGAAT
This sequence comes from Thysanoteuthis rhombus, assembly GCA_963457665.1. Taxonomy (NCBI): domain Eukaryota; kingdom Metazoa; phylum Mollusca; class Cephalopoda; order Oegopsida; family Thysanoteuthidae; genus Thysanoteuthis; species Thysanoteuthis major. Next base: position 63,259,797 of record OY735207.1, read on the forward strand.
GAGGTTGTTGCCCTTAAGCTGACTTTAACCATTCAAATAAGGTCTTCTTGCATTCCTGCGGTCCACTTCAGGATTTGGTTTCTGCAACTTTTACATATGAATGTAGAATCTGTTTTTCTTAAACCACCAAAATATAAATGTAATGCATTTTATTCTTTTATGAAATTGTTTTACATAACTTCAAACTTTTAACGCCACGGTTGTTTTTCCTATCTTTCATTTTTATGATTAATTAAACAATTAAAGTATCCTTACATTAGCTATGGCAAACAATACCTGCCCAGGTATCAAATATCACAATTTTCTCAATGCTCCTCTGTCTCGGCTAGACTTGGGAAACCTGAGATATTGCAGTAAGTGACAATGAAGTTAAAGAAGACAAGCACCCAAAGTAGTATCACAGTTTACTGTCATCTTATTTGATATCACTTAGAAAGAAATTTACCTCTTAACTGAAGCAGCAAGTGCCCTTACGCTGGCCATGGCATCAGCTATCCCTGCTCAGGCTTCACATATCACAAGTTTTCCCTTCTCTCAGAGTTTGTGAGAGTTTTTTTTTTTCCGACATGCGAAATAGACTTATAGGCAACAAGCCCCATACACTATTCTAACCGAAGCTTGTGGGGGAGAAGAGTCAGATTCATGCCATTCCCATAGGCATTAGTACTAGTCTCGGTCAGAGTTTGAACTCAGCTTATTTTCCAGTTAAAAGACGAAAGCATTGCTCATATAGCAGGGGAGGCAACTCAGGACAATTTTTGAGAGAAGAGTAGGAGGAGATGCTGATTATGATATATTGATGGTGGAAAAGTTTGGCAAGGAGAGAAAATAACGAATGAGGATGAGGTGAATGTGAGTCATGAAGGGGAGGAGGAACGAAAGGGGGTCATAAATTAGGAAAGAGGAATCAAGGAAGAGTAGGGCATGAAGATATAAGGAAAGAAAAGGAGAAAAAAAACAGGTCTGAATAGTCACTCAGTAGAAACTGTCACTTTTGGCAGCAAGCTGCGTTGGGGGTGATGAATTGAAAGATTAGAAAACTTGTCGATCAGAGAATAAGTTACTTCTTTTGTTTCTTGTTGGACATGTGATTTTTGAAAAGTCTGAATTTTCCAAAATCAAGCATAGACACAAACTAGAGACCAAATTAGCCTAAACTTACATTGTAAATTGAACTCCTCCACTAGAAATCAATTTTTCCAGTGAAAACCACAGAAATATTTTTTCATAGATGTAATAAAGGGTAAATATTTTAATATTCATCCCTCCATTAATTGGCTTCGGAACTGGGGTCCGTGGACCCCTTCGGATCTGTCAAATAATTTGGTGTTCTCATTGAACCTAAAAATGCAAATCTTATGGTAGAGGAACATCATCATCCATAGCGCAACTTTTGAAAAATATTATTATTATGCACAGACCTGAACCATGTATTAAAATTCAAATAAATGTAATCCATTTTAAGTAAATATGATTTTTAAAGGTCAGAAATTGCCTTTTATTGTAGTTCATTAATTAGTTTAAAAACTGAATGCTGAAAGAAGGGTCCCCACCAGATTATATCCTTTGTAGAAGGGGTCTTTGAGTTTTCAAAGTTCCAAAACCACTGGCTTTATTGGCATGTCCTATATTCATGACATATACATAAATAGCCAGTCAGCCAGCCAGCCAGCCCGCCAGCCAGCCAGCCAGCCAGCCCGACTTCAAAACTGAAGAAACCTTTTTGGTGTTGACAGTTATTGGTTTACAGTTTCTAACAATAAGTAACAATGAAAAGAGAAGGGAGATGATGAGAGTATTAATAGAAGATATTAGGAGGAAATAAAAAGAAAGTAAGTAATGTATTAGAGAGAGGAGGGGAGAGGATTTGATCTGAAATAATTGCGAGGAGGAGTATATATTTATATACCTATTTTCTCTCTTCATAATCTATTGAAGGCGGTCAGAGAAATTTTTTTTCTGTGAGCTCATACAAGAACAGCAACTATTAACACAGACCCTTCTTACACAATATCCAAAGTTATTTGATATTGCGTAATCTCTAACAAGTATGGCTCTTCCTTACTTTTTAGTAATTTCTTAGTTCTATTGGACCGTTCTTGTGGAATACCAGTACCTTTCCATTTCTATATACTTATATCTATGAAAAGAGAGAGAGAGAGAGAGAGAGAGAGAGAGAGAGAGAGAGAGAGAGAGAGAGAGAGAATAATGAGCCAAAGAAAATCTAAAAGACAGTAAGAAGCTGATGGAAGAGAAAGAGAAAAAAAACAGCAAATGAAAAATCCGGAGAAAATTGCCGAAAGCCAAGCAAGTAGCCATGAACAATTCAGGGTTTTGGCTATGGGAAGTGGAATGTTGGACAACCATTTTGATGGTCAGTGGCCGTAGTGAAATCTGAAATAAACAGGCCAAGCGTAATGAATGGTCAGCATTATGTTATCCATCACTGCATCTATTGGTGAGCAGAATTGATCAAGGGAAGGTACGGAAAAAGAATCTGGCCGTTCAGTATCCAGTGATTAGAAGTCAAGACATGCAACACCATAAACATTCGCTGTAAACAGCTGATATAGAATTTACTGGTTGGCTTCACTGCTGGGTAGATGGCTGGTGGGTAGATGGCTGGCTTGTGAGGGTGAGCTCGAAGGGTGACTGGGGCGGGGTAGCTGGAAATGACTATGTGTTGGGAGAGATATACCTGACGGAGAGAAGATAAGTTGAAAACACTTGGGTTCTCAATGGAGGGGTGACCCGAAAGCTTTATAAATAGTAGTTCTCCAACTGCATTTTTACAAATTTCCCTTTCAAGGAGCCAAGCCCCCCGGGGCTCCCAAATCCTACCAAATTTCTAGCTTTGCCTGTGGGTAACAAAGTGTTGAGGTGTGAATCAAGTTGCAGTTGCAGCCAGCAGTCTGGTTAAATTTAATTTGATCTGTGTTCGGAAAAGATGCTTTTGATGCCACAGCACAAGCTGAAATGATTACTTTCTCAACCTTTCTACCTATCACATAGTTATTCTTTGAAGTGGCAGACCCTGTACCAACTCTTCATGGGACTAAAATGTTTTAGATAACACTTGTATTTGATGTCTTGTTTCCAGATTATAAATATTTCTAGATGTATAATAGTAACAACACTATCTCAGAAGAAAAGGGGGGGGGGTACAATGGCAAAAATGTTATGAAAAAGAGTACAAAAATGAGTAAACTGGTCTGAAAGAATCATTGTAAATCAGGACTGGTTAGTTACTCGATAGTGACCGTCAGGTGAACCAACTTCTTTTGGCAGCTTGCTGTGTCAGCGGTGTTCAATTAAAAATTGGAAAAGGGGGTGATCAATGAATAAGTTACTTCTTTCTTATGTTGGAGTGCGAAAGTAAGCGACTGATCTAGCAGGTGTACGTGACATTCAGTTGTTTCCATGGAGCTTTAAAAAAAACCTGCTATCTATTAATAATATAGAATAATATCACTGTTAAAGTAATGCCTACAAATTATTCTTTTATTAAATATCTTTCTTCTATTGTCATTCAATGAATCGAGTTGTCCTGGCATCGAGACAGCCTTAGTGAATTGTCCCTCCCCAAAACTATGATATACACACACAATATGTTTCTTTTCAAACTATTTTCCCCCTTCAAAAATTCTGAGGATTTTAAGCAGAGAGGTATCCAAATGAAAAAAATTACTTTTACAAATGAGCACTTGAAAAAGAAAACATTTTAAGCATCAAAAACTAGGGATTAATATGTGTCCAAGTATTTGTCTCTTACATAGTGTTTTAATACTATAATTGCCAAAAAAGTAAAGAAAAAAAATTAATCGGAGAAATTTACAAAAGAACCAATAAATATGAAATCAAAAGAAAAAATAAGATGGAAGACATGTCACTTATAGTAAAAGAAAAACTTGGTAGATTTTTGTTTTCAACGTTAATTTATTATTACTCAGGATTATCTGTTTTTTTCACTTGTAAAATTTCTTTCATCGAGATGTTTTTAAGAGATTTTAAAATTGTGCTTTCCCTAAGCCCTTCTTTCCTGGATCTCCACACAGTACTCCCATCAAGAATTTTCATCAGAGTCGTCAGATGTCTTTTGCAGCACAAGACATAGTTTTCATGGTCTTTGGATTGAATTTTGTTGCTTCAGTACCAAAATAATCAAATGACACAAAGTCCATCATGAGACCCAGCTTGCAAGAAAAATTGGATTAGAATACAAAAAATATTCTTTTTCTATTGTTCATGTATATGATGTCATATGTTATTCATGTTGTATGTTATTCATGAGTGCAGGAGTGTTATTTTTTGAAAAACAAAATCATTATTTCTACAACCAAATAGCTCTATTCAGTAATAAATTTGCCAAATTTTGGCCTCGAAAAGTACCAAATGGCAACCCTTGTATTCAGATCTGAATAACAAATACTTGAGCTGCACTTGTATTTTATTGAAATCACTGAAACATATTTGAAAGAGAATTTACTGCCGCAATATACAGAAATTAAATATGTGAATACATGTCTATTGACTTTTCTATTTCTTTCATTCATTCATGAATTCAATCTATTTTATGAATAATTTGGTTATTGTTTCTCTTCCTATGGTATCTCCAATATCTTTTGTTATCTTTTGAAACCTGAAAGGACAGGACGTATATGGTTGATTTTCCAATAGATGGTTATCATTTCTATGGCTTCTCTTCCTCTCCTGAACCATCTAGCATGTCCTTGATGATGGTTATTCGTAGAGAAAGAGGGAGGAAAGAAAATGAGAAATCAAGTGAGAAGGTCAGTTGATTTACTTATGGGTCAGAATTATGTTCAACTGAGCAGCCATCTTTGAGAATACATCCATTCCATGGTGCTTATTCCAGTGTGTTCATAACAGAAATGGTGGTAGGGGTGACTCCCCAACATAAAGTGTATTTTGGAAAGTTAATTAAATGTGAGAAATAATGAAGTGTACTAAATAAAATAAGTAAAAGAATGAATTTATATTTCAATGAATGATAAAATAGATGAATGAATAAATTAGATAGACAAAATATCAATATAGATATAAGATAGAGAGATCTGGTTAATAACTCAAAAGAAACCATAATGTGAACAACATCTCGAGACAGTGTTCCATGTTGGTATTGATCAATAACAAAATCAGAAATCGGAGTTATCAATGAATAAGTTACTTCTCTCTTTTGTTCGATCATTAAAGCGTCTGAATTTTCAAAAATCATGTGTAAACATAGGTGTACACAAAAGAGGGATTGATTTAGCAAAAGCTTAGTTTATAAATTGACCCCTCATTAAAAACTTATTCAGGGGCAAATTTCAAAAAAAAAAAAAGAAAAATATTTTTTTGAGACATAATAGAGAAAAGATGTTTAAATTTTCACTCCATACATGCATAGCCATCCATTCAGCAAGCAAGCCAGCCAGCCAAACCAACTTAAAAACAGCAGAAACATAAGTTGAGGTTTCTGCTGACAGTTTTGGTTGATGAAATCTAATAAATATAAAATGAACAGGTCTTGTTAGTTACTCAAAAGAGATCATCACATTACCAACATCTTTTAGCAGCATGCTGTGTTTGTGGTGATCAATTAAAAATCTAAAAACGGGATGATCTATGAATATATCATTTCTCCCACTTTTTGTTGGGCAGTGATCGCTAAAAAAGTCCAAGTTTCCCCTAAAGAAGCATAAATACTACTGGACTCAAACTGAGGGAACAATTTAGTATAAACTTACATTGCAAATTGACCCCCCCACCATTAAAAACCTATCATGGGAGAAGCCAAGACAAAAAAACGTTTTTTCTAGACATATATGTTTGAATTTTCACTCCTCAAGGTGCATTGGTACAGCCTATAATACATACATAGCCATCCATCTAGCTACCCAGCCATACCAACTTAGAAACTAGAGAAACCTAGGCTAACACATTTAGTGATAGTTTTAGGAATTGAGGAAACTAAAAAAGAAAACAAAAATTTTTCTATTCTAAACATAGTAAGGTGTTGATGTTTGAATTTTCAGTCCTCTAGCTCCATTGGTGAGGCCTGTACTTCCGACATAAACATGGCTAGCCAGACCAACTTAAAAACAGGAGAAACCCATGTTGATGTTGACAATGTTAGTTTTGGTTGATACTTCCAAATAAAATGATTTAATTAGGATTGAAAAAAAGATTTAAATAAATTTTCTTTTGAATGCATTCAAAATGAATAGACCTTTACAAAAATCACAAAATACAGGGAAACATGTTCTTTTCAAAACTCCACAAAGACATTTTCCGGTCTCAAAAGACTTCCTTGTCAGCTGTTTGAAAAAAATCACAATTGATAAAGTAAATATACTCATTGTTATGAATGAAAAACGTTTCGTCAAACTGGGGAAAAAATTCAAGTTCAACCTGATGTGGATTCCACAACTCAACAGGGACAAGATATGTAAATCAAAGAGAGAAAAGGATATCACCTGAATCCAATGTTTTCAAAATAAAATGACAAAAAAATCTGTTTACCACCATCACTCTTGGATTGTACAACTGAAGACGGCTGTAGAATGACTTGGCTGAAACATTATGTTAACAATACAAACATTAAGCATCCAAAAAAACTCTTTGAAGGAAAAAATTATATCTATATATTTTATACATAAATATATGTATATGGATGTACGTATATACATATATACACACATATAAATATTTACATAAATGCCTATAGATATACATGAAAGACATATATATATATATATGCATATACATATACATATATATGCAAATATGATTAAAATCATACATGCATACAGCTATACACGTGTACATATTTACATATAGAGCCATAACGGCATGATCACCTCCATAATAAGGTTTTGAGAACCCATATGTAGCAAAACAGCTCCCACCTGATCAGAAATGGACATTCTAAGACCTGTAAAGATTTCTTCTGGGGTCTAGAGCCGGAATGTTTGCAGTTTGTCCTTTAACTTCTGCAAGTTACATGGTAAAAGTTCAGCAACAATGCACACTCCCTGCTGTCCACCTAATTCTGGACAATGTGAGATTCAACAGACCAGATGACCTTAATCCATTGATAAGTATGAGTAGTGGAGACCGGACTACCATGAGACCTGCGGTATATTGAGACTACCCCATTTTCTCAAAAATCATGGGCCAGAAAGTATATGACTATTACACAGCCTTTCTTTCAACAATCTGATGGAAAAGCTGATGCGATAAGAGGTAAGTTTACCATAGTTGGGTCATTTATTTCACACTAAAGCGCATCTTCCCGATAGTCACCAATTGAGCTAAAACTTGACACATAACCAAAAGATTGACCCTCAAACTGAGAGCCATGCAACATGCACATAAGAGAATCATGCTCAACGTCACATGGAAGATAACAAAATCAGGGATATCATAGGATTCATGAGGATACTCAAATGGCAATGGGCTGATAATGTTGCATGAATAGCAGACATCACAACTCACAATATGGATCCCCAGAGAGTATATGTGATACTGTAGCCAACAAAATGTAAGATGGTGTGAAAGAATAGACAAGTTTAGAAAGTATTAGCTCAGCAACACCCATGATAGTGAGGTCTGGCAAATCCTTGGGAGCGTCTATGTCCGACAACAGACCCTAAGAGTCTGATAATGATGATGACAAGGAGGGAAGTGAAATTCTCCTTTTAAGTGTTGAACCCCAGGTAGAGTCAATCACACTGCCTACAAGATACAATCTCTTAATAAGTCAATTCTTAAACTTCTCAAGACATATTACAACCAGGCCATGGACATTTAGATGTTTCTGAATCCTGGAAACCCCATCACAATATATCAAATTGCCTATTGTGTTGGCTTAGCCCATGAAAAGGCAATGACATCTTCAAACATTCTTTCTTGGTTCAGAAAAAACAAAATCTATCCTATTGATGAGAATGAATTTTTAAGAGCAGATTTCCTTAACCCTGCCATCACAGATTGACTTGCCCCGTTAACCCACAAAGTGAACACTCCCATCATAGAAAAAACATCTGAACATTCAAATCGATCCCAAGAACCATGTACATCAGCAAGAATTCAGAGGATTTCCCAAATCCGCAATGAGAAAGGAAAGTGCTCCAGGCGAACAGCATCGTAAAAAGTGGAAAAGCATTGCCAACAATGACCTCCCTGCAAGAGAAACACAGCTGTCAAAACACAATAAAATCCAGGAAAAAAAAAGGAGGAACCCAAATACAAAAAACCAACTCCTTGATGAACCACTGTCGTCAGATCCTAAAAGTCAGGAGGAGTCTGCCCTTGATGATGATGAAAATAAGCCTGAAGAAGGATTCCAGATCTTTAATCCGACACATCAATTTCTTGTGAATGCTTCTAAGGATGTTTATGATCTTACAGAGTTTAAAACTGAGTAAAAAGATTTGAAAATCACTTACATTCAAAATGTATTGAGAGACAAAGGTGCATCAAGGGATCATGAAATCAGCTTTCTCCAGCCTGGCCAAAAGATGAAAAAGAAGCTTATGATGTCAACTGTCCCAAAAAATCAAAACAGTGCTTGGTTTATGGTTTTCCCATGTGGCATTTGAGCTGTCTCAATGTGCCCCATCTACTGTCTTAATATGCCCCATCTGTTGTCTCAAGGTAACCTGATGCAAAGGGCAAATTGATACACTCTACCACTCCTTCAAAAATTGCTCCCAGTCCTACCAGATTTTGTGTTTAATTATTCATAGATTGATTTATGACAAATGGAGCATCATATCTGATGACACCATTAGGGAATAGTATATCATATCCTCTACTGATTCAGAAGACTTACAAATTTTATTGTCTCATCATACCCTGGTCCCTCTTTCTCTGGCTGGTCTGCGGCTATGCAACCACATATATAACAACGATTGATGTGCGGTGTTTTGTGACGGATTGCTTCCTTTACCTTGATTAAAGCTTTCTGTAATTTGTGCCACAGCAGCTGCTCTGCTGGTTTGGAATTGGTGGGAGAATCTCTGTTTATTTCTCTCCAAGACAAATGACGAAGAAAAAGTTTATTAGTTATGGAATAGATAGCACATTCCAACTACTAATAAAGGAAAAAGGTCAGACGTGAAGCCAAATAGAGAATTAATATCACATGGGCTTTGTTATTAATATTCACTAAGCTCAGCTTATTACAGAATAAGATCACAAATATAAGACACCCACAAAGATCAAACTTGCAACACTTTCTAATGATTAGTTGGAATAGCATCTTAACATTTATCATTCTAATCTCAGCACCTATATAAGCATTGTTATTCTTTCAGTAAAAGTCAAGCAAAGCTGTCACCAAAACTGCCAAAATAGGTTTCTTCAGTTTTTAACTTAGCCTTGCTGATTATTTATATATGAATTTGCATGTACAGGCTGCATCAATGGGGCTACGGGGCTGAGAATTTTAACATTCACTCCTTATTATGTCAAGAAAAAACTCTCTTCATTTTTTCAACCACCCCCAGCATAGGCGATGGTAGGGGGCCAATTTACAATGTAAGTTTATGCTAAATTGACCTAATGTTTTAGATGTTGGTCACATGATGAATTCTTTTGAGTGACAAACTAGACCTGTTTATGAAAGCATTATAACAGTTCTGGTGAGTCAGTCAATAGAAACCATCGTATGAACCATGTCCTTTGGCAGTATATCAGGGTGGGTGTGTGGTGGCTGATTGATTTAAACTTTAGAAGAAAGGATGATCATAAAAATAAATTACCATACTTTATAACAACCTATTTAAGGAGAATTTAAAAAAGAAATAGAAGTTTTTTGTAGATGAAATAACGAGTGAACGTTGAAATTTTCAACCCTTTTGCAACATTGGTGAAGCTATTGTACCACAGATTTATGCATAAATGCTGTTTTGCAGTGTAAACAAAATTCTAAAATGGTTATATATCTGGTTCTATACAGTTTATCCCCATAAAGTTTATCACATATTTTTTTCACCCATCCTTCCTCTCTCCAATGACACAAAAAAATCTCTATATATGTGAAGTTTTGTGCATTTATTTACGTATATGTTTCCTGGCATATGGCATAGGAAATTTTAACAGCTGGCTTGGTGTTAAAAAATTGACCCTTGCGGAATATTTATGAGGGATAGCTTATAATCATAAATAAAATAATATCCCGGTTAAAGTAATACCTATTTTTTTATCAAATATTTTTCTTCTATCGTCATTTAATAAATCGACTTCTCCTGGCATCGAGTCGGCCACAACGAGTTGGGTTGCATTGAGTTGGCTGCATCAAATAGTTCTTTCCCCAAAACTATGATATACACACAGGATATGTTCCTTTACGAACAACTCTACTCAAAATATACCTTTTCTCTTAAAAAGATTCTAGTCGAGATTTTATCCGTATCACAAAGACACAAACAAAAGTTGGGCACCGAAAGAATTCATTTTATGTTGCAACAACGTAAGGTATATCCATTACATATCCATGAAAAAGACTTACACTTCTCCAACAACTAATTCGCCTCGGTTCAGTGGTTGTTTATGCTACACAAAAAACGAACTAAATAATGATTGGGATGAATAGTGAAAAGATAGGAGGAATCAAATCTTTTCATTTTGCTAAGGTTCCTCAGGCCAAGTACCATTTACCAGTGATTTTGTATACTTTGGAATGAAGAAATCTCAACTGGAAAAAAAATGGTATAAACAGAAAGAGGCGGGGGGGGGGGATGGCGAGAAGGTAGATCAGTTGTGGGGGGGATGAGGTTGTGTGTGGTGAGGGACACTGAAAAAAAAGAAAGAAAGGAAGAAAGAAAGGAAGGAAGAAAGAGAGAAAGATACGCCGAGCATATTAAAATATATTGGATTGTTTTGACGTGCTCTCAAATAATATTCATGTAGAATTCTGTCTTCGAGGCAGGAACTCAATTGAGAAAAGGGGAAAGAAGGAAGAGGGAAGGAAAGAACAACGTCCGATCCAATATCTTTCGATATGCATTGCGTTCTCGTAAGATAAACATGTCAGTCGATGTCAAAAAGAAGGTGCGTTCTATTTTTTTTAATCTTCTAAGGAAATAAGCATGAATGCACCTGAATTTATGCTAGCATCCATATCAAAATGCATGCATGATTATATATATATATATATATATATATATATATATATATGTTAGAAAACGTCAACCAAAATTGTCACCAAGACAGTCAAAATAAGTTTCTCTAGTTTTTAAACTGGTCTGGCTGGCTATGTATGTACGTATTCATATATCAAGCATAAAGGCTGCACCAATAGAGATAGGGGGCTGAAAACTTGAACATTTACTCCTTATTACATGTAAGTAAATTTTTTCTTGTTTTTTTAAGAATGCCCCCCAAAATAGGTTTTTAGTGAGGATGTCAATTTACTATGTAAGTTTATGCTAAATCAATCAATAGTTTGTGCTGCTGAAGGGTTAAATTCAACTTTTTATTCCAACTGAAGATGATTACTGTAACTTTTGTGTTGCACATATGAAAAATAAAAAAGTATAAAAATATATTTTTTTCAAAAACATATTTATTTATTAGAATGAAATAAACCCGTGCATACCTATATGATAAGTTTCCATTAGTATCTAAGAATTTCCTCAACTGGTTATCTGTTTGTCATGAGTTTAAGTCATCGTAGTGGAATTTCACAGATTGGTTTACACCCCAAATTTTGGTGAATATTGTTCTTCACGATCTTTTTACAATGGAAAAATTAAAGTCAACTCATTACAGTCAATAATTGAACAACCATAACATCAACATTTTAAGTCAAGTAAAAAATTCTATTGAAGAATGAATATCATTATAATAAATACTATGTATGACATTACTGGTGTTTTCCAAGAGAAAACATCAAAAATTGAGTAAAAAAATATCTTGAGATATCTAGAATCTGGAGAATCTAGATGTTATTAATAAACCTATCAAAATAAGGCTAAAAAAGCTAAAAAAAAAGCCTTTTTTCAAAAATGTTTTCAAAAATGTTTTCAAAAAACGTTTAGAAGTGGTCTAGTGGTGTACTGATGCCAACTTTCAAGTCTACAGATAAAACAGTATGGCCAAAACGGAATCGTGAAACACACAAATACATGGATAGAATGCCTTGTCATCTTTGATGGCAATGGTTGATCAATAGATAGATAGATATATAGCCAGCCAAACGTAAAAAAATGAAGAAAGGTTTAGTGACACTTTTGGTTGAAGACTTTTTCACGTATCACAATTTGAAAGACAAAGACTTCTGAGTTGAAATTTAGTTGACTCAAAGGAGTTGATTCATTAATCAAGTAATGCATCTTAGTTTGTCTACATGCTTTCTTCATTAATTTTAAATTGAGATACAGAAGAAAAAACGTATCATTGTTAGAAACCGACAACTAAAACAATCATCTGTTTTTAAGCTGGTCTGGATATACGTGTATGTATGTTCGTATATATCGATGATATTTCTAAATAATTCATTTTTATTAAAATTTAAGAAAAAAAAATATTGTTGTATCCAAAAAGACTACTTGGTTTCAAATCTAAACATCAACAAGCGTTGAATATTGGTTGTAAAGAGTTGGGGTTAAGGTGTAAAATCAGCTTCTGATCAACTTTAAAGTACTCGTAGCCAAATGGTTAAAGCAGCTGGATTCCCTCTGGCTAGAAGGTGTGAGTCCTGTTTATTACAGATTAGGATGTTCAATTGTTGCCGTAGTATTATAGTCCGATTTACAGTTGTGATGAAAGCAACAGAAAGTAAGGTTAAAGGTAAAAACTAGTGAAAATTGACATTTATGTATGTGTTATGCATACAGGCCACACTAATGAAGCTTGAGAGCTGACACTTCAAACATTTATTCCTAATAACATCTAAAAAAAAACATTTCAGTTTTTTGAAAATTTTCCTACAAAACAAGTTTTCAATTTTCTGTGTTAGTTTATGCTAAATTAATCACTTTCTCAGTACCAACTAGCATTCATGCCGGTATTTTAAGATTTAGACTTTTTTAATGATCACAGCCTAACAAAAGGCAAGAGAAGTAACTCATACATTAATCAATCCTTTTTTTCAATTTTTTTTTTATTGATCACGCTAACATGGTATGCTGCAAAAAAACATTGGTCACCTGACAGTTTCTCTTGGGTGACTAATGATAAAGAAACCTAACTAACCAGACCTGCCATTATTTTTCTGATTTTTTTTTCACTTCCATTCAAATTTATTTTTGGTTATTCTGATGACATCAGATATTTTGTTTCTTTGCCATTTCTTATAATTCCCATTCATTATTCTGTTCTCTGGAAATTATGGCTTGCATATTAAAATATTTCTTTGGGCAACTCCCCACCGAAAACCTACTGAAATTTCTCTACAATTTTCGTTTGATCAACTCCTTATCGGCAAATTTCAAAACAATAGAGTTTTCTCCAATCATTAGAGCACTTGTAGGTCAGGTAGAAAAAGGGGGCACATTGCATTGATTGCTGATCAAGATATATTTGAACAGCATCTTGCATTGACCTTACAAGCATCAACAACTTGGAAGTTTAATTGTAAATTTAGATGTATTGAAAATGGTTCAGGAAATTATCTACCATTAATTCTTTTCATTGTGATTATAGATAGATTGATGAAGGGAATCCTTGAATGTCTTATCACCATATTCTACATAGATCACAGCATCTGGATTAATGCTAACCTAGTACTGAAAGGGACTTATTATGACAGAAGTCAGCATTTGGGTATATTCACCAAAATATAGTGTTCATTGTAGGTAGCTAATTGCAGGTTAAACTACCAATGAAACAGCTTCACAAGTAATGCTGACAATAGAGATTTGTAGCCTTGTACCATACTAGGCTAAGTTTAGAAAATAATAACAATGATCCTGTAGTTGATTAAGAAACTATAGATGTTGGTAATAAATTGAGAAAATGAAGAGAGAGAGAGAGAGAGAGAGACAGAGACAGACAGACAGACAGACAGAGACAGAGACAGAGAGGAAGCACAGATGTAGTGTTCTATAAAAAGGCCTGTGTTGAGAACAGGGAGTCGTCTTCCTACCTTATCAAATAAATGTACCTCGACGAAGAAACACAATTTGCAAAAGATGACAATGAAGGAACATTCGCTCAAGGCAAAAACATTGCAAATGGGAGTTGTGGTAATAAAGAAACCTAACACTGAAAATTAGAATGGTGACAGGGGAAGCGGGGGGGGGGGGCTAAAAGGATGGGAAAGAAAAAAATGTCCAATTGATGTCTTGAAATATCATCAACATTTTCCATGAAAGTTATAAATAATAAACAACTTTTTATGATATCATAACTATTTGATGCAGCGGATTGAAGACATAAAGATAATAGGACTCGACACCTTCTGTACTATTACCCTAATGCTCTCTGTCTTTCAATCTATCTATACGTAAGCATATATATATATATATATATATATATATATATATATATATATATAGATAGATAGATAGATAGATAGATAGATAGATATATATATATATATATTGATAGATATATATATCCATCCATCCATCCATACAAACAATGTGGTTCCGAAACGTGATAAACGCTATTTGAAAAATAAATGTGTTTAATTAAATTAAAAATCAAATACTGGATTTGAATTTTCTTTTACTACAATTTTTATTTATTTGTATATTTATATATATATATATATATATATATATACATATATGTGTGTGTGTGTGTGTGCGTTTGTGTGTGTGTGTGTGTCTACATGAATTTGATTTTTAATTCAATTAAACACATTTATTTTTTCAAATGGCGCTTATCACATTTTTGAACCACATTTTTAATATATGTGTGTGTGTGTGTGTGTGTGTGTATGTGTGTGTATGAGTGCGTGTGTGCGTGTGAACAATCGAGAATGAGACAGATTCAGAAGTAAAAGTATACGGAGACTTTATTTACTAATTAATTCATTTATGAATTAAATAATCAATATGCTATACATGTTTTGGGAGAGGTTCCTATCTTCAGTAGCAAGTGTGTACTTTTCAGTGGTTGAAAGGATTTCATAGAAAATAAATCTAGCATCAGATGTATTGCTATGGGTGCAAAAATCAAAATCAAAGAAGAGGATTCCTTTTAG